>PISX010020917.1:0-34723 GCA_004024625.1 Mellivora capensis | reverse complement strand
TGTCTGTATTGATTAGGTCCCTAGCCTTTGGTACTGTCTCTTGTTCTTTTTTTTGTGGTGAGTTTTTCCGCCTTGTCATTTTTTCCAGATAAGATTATATGAAGGAGCAAATAAAATATTAAAAGGGTGGCAAAGACCCTAGGAAAATGCCCTTTAAAGAAAAAATTGAATTAACTGCAAGACTAAAGAATCATGGAGAGAAAGCCATGAATTCTGCGCATTGTTTTCTCCTCCTCTGGAGTTCCGCTGCTCTCCTTGTTAAGTGAACTTGGTCTTGGCTGGATTTCTTTTGATCTTCTGGGGGAGGGGCCTGTTGTAGTGATTCTCAAGTGTCTTTGCCCGAGGCAGAGCTGCACCACCCTTACCAGGGGCCGGGCTAAGTGATCCGCTTGGGTTCGCTTTCGGGAGCTTTTGTTCCCTGAGTGCTTTCCGTAGAGTCCGGAGGACGGGGATGAAAATGGCGGCCTCCTAGTCTCCGGCCTGGAAGAGCTGAGATTCGGGGCTCCACTCCTCAGAGAAAAGCCCCAGCTACTCCCAAATCCCTCGCCTCTGGCCGCGCTCCGAGCTCACCCAGCCTGCGACCGGTTCAAGGTAACCCCGAGCTGAGAGCTCACTCCTCAGCTCTGTCTCTGTCGCTGGCTTCCCCGCTCTAATACCTGCGAGCTCTGCGACACTCAGACACCCCCGATCCTTCTGTGACCCTGCGGGACCTAGGGCCACGCTGACCCCGTGTGGGCTTCACCCCGGTTTAGCCTCTGGAGCGATGTCCCTCCGTGGAGCAGACTTTTAAAAGTCCTGATTTAGTGCTCCGAGGCTCTGCCGCTGGCCGGGAGCCGGCCCCTCCCCCGCGTCGAAATCGAAAGCGTCGCTTTCGATTCACTTCTCCGCCAGTCCTACCTTTCAGAAAGTGGTCGATTTCCTGTTTCCAGAATTGCTGTTCTTCCTCTCTTCGATCTCCCGTTGGATTTGTAGGTTTTCGCAATGTTTTGTTAAGCTCTCTAGCTGATCTCCTGCTACCTGATGTCGTCTCAGCTGCTACTTCTCCGCCATCTTGCTCCGCCTCCCATTTTTCCTTTTAATGCCATTGATTTTTGTTTAATTCATTTCGAAACCACATTATTGAATGTAAGCAGATTTGGAATCAGCTGACTTGTTTACCATTGTGCAAAATTCTTCCTCATCTCCAGAAATTCTTCCTTACTGAAGAAGCCTGCTTTTTCTAATAGTAGTAAAGCTACCCTCATGTTTGTTTCCTTGCCTCAATTTTACTAGTATATCTTCATTCATTCCTACGTTTTTCATGTCACTTGTGTCCTTATCTTTAAGACATGTCTTTTTGAGGCAGTATTACACAGCATGGAGCACTGAGGGTGTTTTGCTTGTTTTCTTGTCCCTCCCCACCCCGACAACATCGCCATCCAGCACCACATACTTATAAAAAGCTCCGATGGGTTTTCTCTCTCCCTTAGTAGCAGACTTCTTCCTGTGTCTATCCCAGAATTTTAGCTTCTAGGCAAGGCAAAGGATTAATAAATGTACCCAGGGTCAGCGAAGAGATCCAAATCAAGTAAAAAGACTCTCTATAATTTTAATTTCCATTGATACAGTTGTAGATCTCCATCTGTATGTACAAATACATGTGTAAATATATGCATGTTTTTACACACATATGGAGATATGTATACATATTTATGTTTTTAACTATTTACTCGGCTTTTCAGATTATTCTCAGCAGAACTACTCTATCCTACCTGAAAACAGAGGTCAGCATGGTTTTTAAAGCTATTTCTAATTAATACATATATGATGTCAATAAAGTATTTTAATAGTAGAGCCTGCATGTTAGATTAGAAAAGAATTCTTCGTGGGAAAGTCTTATAGCCAATGTCAAACTAATGATTATTGGTCAATGTGTTTCAGAGAAAGTAAGCATTAACTGAATCATAAGTGATCTGTTTCTATAATTATATCATATTTAACTTTTTAAGAAAAACATTACCACTGTTTTTGACATAATTATTAAAAAACTTTTATGTGTTTCTTTCAATTGTTATTATAATATTTTGATCACGAAAAAATCTTGCAAAACCAACCAAAAATGTGGCATGTTCTCTGTATTCCATAAAATTCAAGGTTCAAAACGAATAAAAACTACTTGGTAACTTTTTCAACAGCATTAGGTGATGTTTAATATCATAACTAAGTAGTATCTAAGTGCTATCACTATTCAGAAGAGTAGAGGAACCGTACACTACCGGTGATGAAATTCAAACGTCAATTTCCATAACAGTTATTAGATAAATTAATTAAAAGTTTCAGATGGGATTCAATTGTTAAAGAAAACTCATAGGCATCAAAATGACTTATGAATGTTTATGAATCTTTGGTTTAGTTCAGGGAAGAATGCAATATAGCAACAGCATTAAAGTAGGGACATGCATCCCAGCCAAAGGCCACCCCTTGGTAATACCTCAAAAGGTTGAACAGAGATTTACTTCCCTCTGCAGGGTCACAGCAGCCGTTCTTTCTCTCTATAATCAAGAATTACCAATGTCTGCACAGAAGGTGTTGGAACCAGAAGGCACAATCTGCTGTACTTCGAGGGCCACTTATACTCTTCTGTTCCCCAGGCACAGTGTTGCTAAGGAAATGGTCCAAAGGGAAGAACTCTCCCTATCTCACAAACAAAATGCAAACCATCAATATCACCATTATTGCTCAACAATACTGATAAGCTGAAACATCTTCACATCCATAGAAGGCTAAAAAGATATTTAGTTATTCAAAGTTTATTAATTTTTAGTTAAATTTAGATCTTCTGTAGTAAACACAGGAGGGCTTTTTTTATTTGAAAATTTGTGATTATCTATATTGTCAAACTTATTTGTTCTTCCAATATATTTTTTCAGATGTTTACTCTCACCTTTTAATTTTTTTAAATTTTTATTTATTTTTTGCAGTATTTGCCTCTGTTTACTGATCCTTAAAATTGTGGTTATACATGTTTTAAACCTGCTGTTTCTTTTTTAAAGTTTTTATTTAAATTCCAGTTAAATACAGATATAATGTTAACTTCAGGTGTACAATATAGTGATTCAACACTTCCATACAACACCCAGTGTCCATCACAAGTGCCCTCCTTAATCCCAATCACCTGTTTAACCCACCCCTACCCTCACTTCCCTTCTCATAACCACCAATTTGTTCCCTATAGTTAAGAGTCCATTTCTCGGTTTGCCTCTCTCTTTTACCCCACTTTGTTCATTTGTTTTGTTTTTTAAATTCCATATATGTGTGAAATCACACAGTATTGGTCTTTCTCTGACTGACTTATTTCACTTAGCAGTCTACTCTCTAGCTCCATCCAGATCATTGCAAATGGCAAAATTTCTTTCTTTTTTATGGCTGATTAGTGTGTGTGTGTGTGTGTGTACGTGTGCATACACATCTTCTTTATGTATTCATCAGTCAGTGGACTGTTGTGCTCTTTCCGTAATTTGGCTATTACAGAAAATGCTGCTAGAAACACTGGGGTGCATGTATCTCCTTGAATTTGTGCTTTTGTATTTGGGTAAATACTTCATAATGCAATTGCTGGGTTATAGAGTAGATCTATTTCTAACTTTTAACTTTTTTGAGAACCCTCCACATTGTTTTCCAGAGTGGTGCACTAGTTTGCATTCCCACCAACAGAGCAAGAAGGTTCACTTTTTTCCATATTCTGGCCAGCACCTGTTGTTTCTTGTATTGTTGATTTTAGCCATTCTGACAGGTGTGATGTTTTTTTGTATTGCCCTAATGACCAGTGATGTTGAGCATCTTTTCATGTATCTGCTGGCCATCTGTATGTCTTCTTTGGAAAACTGTCTATTCATAGTTTCTGCCTATTTTTTAAATTTTGGGGGTGCTGAGTTTGATAAGTTGTTTATAGAGTTTGGATACTAACCCTTTATCAGATATGTCATTTGCAAGTATCTTTTCCCATTCAGTAGGTTACCTTTTAGTTTTGTTGGTTGTTTCCTTCATGGTCAGTTTTTATTTTGGTAAAGTTCCAGTTTATTTTTTAAACAAACCCTAGTAAAATTTACAATTTTGCCAACTGAGAACATAACATATACATTCTAAAGCTCATGGCACTTTGATGTACACCAGCAGAGCTAATGAAATGAATAAAGATCAATATTTTCCTCTACATACAAAAACATGTTTTTCTTTTCCTTCTTATTGTATTCAACATCTAATAATTATCAAACATATTTAATATATGCCAGGTCTTACATATCACTTATTTGTAGTATTATATATTATATATAATTATAATATTCTTACAATAATCTAAGCAAAACAGCATTAAGTAATTATCACATTTTGTTGTTTAATTGAAATCAGTTTCAAAAATTAGACAAACTTGAAACTTAGAAAAAATAATTTAAGAGTATACATCTAGCAAACATGCATGCAATTGCTCACCAGTTCTCTTAAGTAGTTAGTGTCACGGGTTATTTCTAAACTATGGGGGAAATTAATTTACAAAAAGCTATTTAAGGACTTTTTAAAATAGAAAATGCTATATACAGATATATATCAAACATGTAAACAGTGGATATTTATAGAAGGCATATTATCAGAATGGATTTTTTTTTACTAGAGTAGATTTGATTAGTAGAAAAACAATACTACTCATGCATTATAATAATAATAAATTAGAAGAAAAACATCAAGTTTCTGCTAATAGAAAAATGATAAAATTGTATTCCATGTGCTATAAGGTTTACTCCTAATGTTAAAGAAAAAACATGTAAGTATTGGCATGAAATAAGCAAATACATACTGTTAAAAGAAAAAAATTCAAATTGCTAAAATGTGCGTGTATGTATATGAATGTATGCATGTATACTGATAAAGTCTGGAATATGTGATGCATTTTTTTAAAACTAGTGATTGCTAGTGGAAACAGAATGGCATAGGATAAAAACAATGGTTTGGGGGATTTTCTGATTTTCTCTCTTCATATCTACCTTGCTAAACCATTTTTTCCTTATTCTTAGCATCTATACTACCTGCATTTAAAAGCCATTAAGAAGATGAAGAGAACATGTGAAGCATAGAGGGCAGCATCCACAACTCAAGAGAAGTGCAGAACTGTGACAGCTACGTCAGGGAGTCTGTCCTGGAAGCAGTAGAGAACATGCTTCAAGAGGGAGCCTTGCTAGGAAAAGGGCGTCTAGATGGGGACTCTTCCTGGGCTGCTGAGACTCCATTTTGTGGGTGACGGACAGTGATTTCTGGATTCCAGGCAAAGGGGGGGGGGTGACACGACTCAAACTGCAAACTGAGTAAACTAGGTAATCACTCAGAGCTGTCAGAGAAGACAGTGATGGGGTAGGGGGGGAGCCTAGGCAAGAAGAGCTGAGACCAAGTTACTGAACTAGGCCGGATGAGAAATGAATCGGACCAGAATATGGCAATGAGAGTAGGTAGGGTAGAGGAACAGTGTTGACCTGCTGAGTTTTGATGACTATGTGTAGCCCATGTGGCCATGTTAGCTGGTTGTTGGATACGTGTAAAGTGCAAGGTGAAGTTCAGGATGAAAAATAAAGGTATAAGCATTTTCCAGCCCTACGTAGTAATTACAGTCATCTGCAGGGTAGATAAAGTCCCT
Organism: Mellivora capensis; assembly: GCA_004024625.1. Taxonomy (NCBI): domain Eukaryota; kingdom Metazoa; phylum Chordata; class Mammalia; order Carnivora; family Mustelidae; genus Mellivora; species Mellivora capensis. The sequence continues at coordinate 29,061 of PISX010020917.1, read as the reverse complement.
CTGGGAGAGCATTAGGGAAAGGACCGTGAAACTAGGGCAGAACCGTTAAGTGCTAACTGTGCTTGGAAGAGCAAGTGATGCCTCATGAAAGGAGCAGCAAGAGAGCCCAGAAGAAAACCAGGGAATGGAAACGTCACAAAAACTAAGACTGACTCTACAGTACACATAACAACAGTCCAGGAATAACTGAAAAATTAATAAGCATATAAACATTCTGTTAAGCAGTTAAGAGTTTTAGTCACATTGTTTATCCTTGCTTTACATTTTTTGTGACTATAATCCAAATAGAAGGATTTAATTACTATTTAAAACCTTGACATTTACCTTAGCAAATTTTCACCAGAAACCTACATTTTAACAAAATCAGTGGATAAAGGGAAAATCAATTGTTAGATGACTCTACACACTCCACCTGAACAAGTACACGTGATATTATTACTACTTAGAATATGTTAGGATAAGTAAGCAGTTGACTCCCCACCTAAGTTTACCCAAAAGGTAAAATCTCCCAGAGGATGATGTTTAGACTTAACATGACCAACTAACTAAATTTAATTAGGTCACAACCTGCATGAGATAATTAGCATATTTAATTTAGATTTTGAAGTGCTCCAAAGGGAGGCAGTATTTGTGTGTTTTCAAAGGGAACTTTGGTAGGGAAAAAAAAAAGGAATTAAGGTTTGAGTATTTAGTAAAAGGAATAAAGGAATTAGGTTTGAATATTAGAAAAGTGACCCAAAGTAATTTGTCAGAGTAGTTTTTATACAAAAACTTGTTTTAGTAAAGTTTATAAATACCAATCAAAATTATTCAGAGAAACTTTTCCCCCAAGTTCTGCTCTGTTTTAGGTTGATTATTCTTGCCACCTCCCCTCGTTTATCTGAACCTCCTGCTACAACAGTGAGAAATGTGGCTCCCGTTATCTGCTATCCATTTACTTAACTGTTCAAGCCCAGTATAAATGTAGTGCAGTGGTAGAATTCCTAACACAGAATACAGTAGTACAGTGTGTAGTTTCTTTTGCCTTTAATTTTCCACATTCTACCAAATTTCAAAGTCACTTAAGCCAGCGTCCTTTCCTCATTCCTTTCATTATGAGGTGATTTCATAAATTTATTAGAAAATTCAATTGCTTTATCACATTCTGCATTCCATCCTGGGATCCTCTGACATCCAAAATTATTATTTTTTTTTAGTTTCTGTAGATTCAAGTTCACTCTTCATAGAACTGCAAAGTGCTATGGGTTTTGACAAATGCATGGAGTCATTCGTCAACCGGTAGAAGAACACAGAGACTAGTTTCACGCCCCAAACCATCCCTCGTGCCTCATGTATTCAACCCTCTTAAAGTCCCCAGAAACCCTGGCAACAGCTGATCTTATCATCGCTATACTTTTTGCCAGTCCCAGTATGTCATATAATCAGAATCCCACCACATGTAGCCTTTTCGCATTGGCTTCTCACATATAACAACATTCATTGAGGTCTCTGCCTTTTTGTGACTTCAAAGCTCATTTCTTTTTATTGCTGGATAACAATCCATAATGTGGATATGCCACAGTCGGTTTGTTCATTCACTTACTAAAGGACAATTAGTTACTTCCAATACTTCATGGTTCTCCATAAAGCTGCTCTAAACTTTGCATGCGGGTGTTGGCTGGATGTTTTCAAAACTGCTGGACACGTATCTAAAGGAGCCACTGTTGGACTGCATGGTAAAACTGTTTAGCTTTGTAAGAAACTGCCTGTCTTCAAAACAGATGGAACCAACTTGTGTTTGTACCGGCAATGAATGAGAGTTCCTAGTGCTCTGCATCTTCCTAACAACTGGTACTGTCAAGCTCTTGGGGAATTTTTTTTTTTTGTCATTTTAATGGGATGTAATGGTATTTCTTTTTTGTTTTAATTTGTAATTCCTTAACAGCAAATATTATTAAACATCTTTTCATATACTTATTCGCCATCTGTGTATCTTGTCTAAGGGGGTAACTGTTCAGATCTTTTAACCATTTTTCATTTTCCCCTTATTATTGAATTCTAAGAGCTTTTTGCATGTTTTGGATACAAGTCCTTTATCAGATATGTGCTCAAAATATTCTCTCCCTGTCTCTGGCTTGTCTTTTGATTCCCTCAACAGTGTCTTTTAGAGGGCAGAGGTTTTAATTTTAATAAAGTCTAAGTGATCAATGTTTTTCTTTCACAGACCATTCCTGTATCTAAACACTCATCACCAAACTGGAAGTCATATGGATTATCTCCTATATTTCCTTAGAATTTTATATATATATATATATATATATATATATATATATATATATATATATAGTTAGAGTTATTTGTAATTGTAAGGTCTGTGTCTAAGGGCTTTATTTGTTTGTGGGTTTTGGAGGGGGTTGCATATGGACTGGAAAGAAAACTTCTAAGTTGTCCATATATTGGAGACATGTAAAAAGAGTCCCCAAATATATATTTTTTAGAAGGGGGCTGGGCAGAGTGAGAGGGAGGGAGAGAATCTTAAGCCAGCTTCATGCCCAGTGTGGAGTCCAACATTGGGCTTGATCTCACAACCCTGAGATCATGACATGAGCTAAAATCAAAGTTTGGATGCGTAATCAAATAAGCAACCCAGACACCCCAATCACAGGATAGATATGTTACATGTTGAGTATACAAATATAATATCCATTTATAGATAGGAAGTTTTGAACACTAATATAGTACTTCCTGAAAAAAATTAAAAATAGAAAATTGTGTAAATTATTCTCATTTTCCAAATGCCATCTATTTTCTCTCTGTGTATTTCTCACTTTATGTTTTCTCCTTTCTCAGTGTTATTCTTTTTCCTGATAACTAACAGTTTGGGATATTATTTGGGATAATATTGGCATATTCTCTTAATATGTCTCTGGTTGGGGTCTCTCTTTTTGTATCTTGCACATAATATTCTGGCAGTATAAACAGAATCATAGAAATTGTTGCTTTTAAATATAATCACCTTGAACAATAGTGCAATGGTAAAAGTTTGATAGGTGGTCCTAAATGGATTATATATACTCTCTGTAAATGAAATAACAGTAATGTTGGCCTATTTACATGTACAGGAATACAATGGAATGTGTCCATATCTCTTACTAATTTTGGAATGACTTTTAGAAGTTTGTAGAACAAGCTAGAATATTATCAAGATATCATGAATTTCATGAGGATCAAATCTGTTAAATTTGATTCTCAAATTTGAGAATTTGATTCTCAAATCAAAAATAAATTCAAATTTGAATTAGAAAAGAAAACACTGTTTTTTAAATTTACAATATTGAAAGTAATTATTTCTATGAGTTCTAACATTGGCTAGCAAATTAAAATTATATTTTTCTCTGAGGCTGACTATGTCTCTAACACTTACAGACTAACAGACACCAAAACTGATTGATATTTAGGGGCTCTATAGGATTTAAGTTCTAACCCTAATTTTTTTTTTTTTCACAAAAAAACAATGGTTTATCAATAAAGTTTAATTTGGAGAAATCAATAAAGAAACAAGAGCACTGGATGACACATTGCACCAGATGGACCTCATAGATATATACAGAACATTCCACCCTAAAACAACAGAATACTCATTCTTCTCGAGTACACATGGAACTTCCTGCAGAATGGACCACATACCGGGTCACAAATCAGGGCTCAACTGATACCAAATGATTGAGATTATTCCCTGCATATTCTCAGGCCACAATGCCTTGAAACTGGAACCTAACCAGAAGAGAAAGTTTGGAAGGAATTCAAACACTTGGAAGCTAAAGACCACCCTGCTTAGGAATATTTGGATTAACCAGCAAATCAAAGAAGAACTTAAATTCATGGAAACCAATGAGAATGAAGACACTTAGGTCCAAAACCTATGGGATACAGTCCTAAGGCAGTCCTAAGGGGGAAATACAGAGCCATCCAAGCCTCCCTCAAAAAAAATGGAAAAATCCAGGATACACCAGCTCTCTTTACACCTTAAAAGAACTGGAGAATCAACAACAAATTAAGCCAACCCCACATGCAAGAAGGGAAATAATCAAGATTAGAGCAGAGATCAATGAGATAGAAACTAGGGATACGTAGAACGCATTAACGAAACTAGAAGCTGTGTTTTTTTTTTTTAAAGAATCAATAAGATTGATAAACCATGGGCGAAACTAATCCAAAAGAAAAGAGAGAGGACCCAAATTAATAAAATTATGAATGAAATGGGAGAGATCACAACTAACACCAAGGAAATAGAAACAATCATCAGAAATTATCAACAGTTATATGCCAGTAAGTTAAGCAACCTAGACAAAATGGATGCATTCCTGAAAACCTATAAACTTCTGAAACTGAATCAGGAAGAAATTGACAACCTGAATAGACCAATATGTAGTAATGAGATTGAGGCAGTGATTAAAAACCTCCCAAAAAACAAGAGCCCAGGACTTGATGGATCCCCTGGAGAATTCTACCAAACATTTGAAGAAGAAATAATACCTATTCTCCTGAAACTGTTTCAAAAAATAGAAACAGAAGGAAAACTTCCAGACTCTTTTTATGAAGCCAGCATTACCGTGATTCCCAAACCAGGCAAAGACCCCACCAAAAAGGAAAATTTCAGACCAAAATTCCTGATGAACAGGGATGACAAGTTTCTCAACAAGATCCTAACTAATAGGATTCAACAGCACATTAAAAAGATTATCCACTATGACCAGGTGGGATTTATCCCTGGGATGCAAGGGTGGCTCAACGTTCACAAATCAATCAATGTGATAGAACAAATCAATAAGAGAGAGAAGAACCACATCGTCCTCTCAATTGATGCAGAAAAAGCCTTTGACAAGATACAGCATCCATTTCTGATTAAAACTCTTCAAAGTATAGGGATAGAGCGAACATTCCTCAACTTGATAAAATCTATCTATGAAAAAATCCTCAATGGGGAAAAGCTGACAGCTGTCCCTTTGAGATCAGACACATGACAAGGATGTCCACTCTTGCCACTGTTATTCAACATAGTACTAGAAGTCCTAGCAACAGCAATCAGACAACAACCACAACAACAAAAATAAAAGTAGTCAAATTGGCAAAGAAGAAGCCAAACTCTCTCTTCATAGATGACATGATACTTGATATGGAAAACCCAAAGACTCCACACCCAAACTACTAGAACTCATACAGCAATTCAGTCATGTGACAGGATACAAAGTCAATGTACAGAAATCACTTGCTTTCTTATACACTAACAATGAAAATACAGAAAGGGAAATTAGAGAATCAATTCCATTAACTATAGCACCAAGAACCACAGGATACCCAGGAATAAACCTAACCAAAGAGGCAAAGGATATGTACTTGAATTACAGAACACTTATGAAAGAAATTGAAGAAGATACAAAAAGATGGAAGAGTAGTAGTACATGCTCATGGACTGGAAGAATAAACATTGTTAAAATGTCTATACTGCCTAGAGCCATCTATACTTTTGATACCATCCTGATCAAAATTCCACTGGCATTTTTCAAAGAGCTGGAACAAACAATCCTAAAATTTGTATGGAACCAGAAGAGACTCAGAATTGCTAAGGAAATGTTGTAAAAGAAAAACAAAACTGTGGGCATCACGTTGCCTGATTTCAAGCTTTACTACAAAGCTGTGATCACAAAGACAGCATGGTACTGGCACAAAAAGAGACACATAGACTAGTGGAACAGAGTAGAGACCCTGATATGGGCCCGCAACTCTATGGTCAAACAATCTTTGAAAAAGCAGGAAAAAATATACAATGGGAAAAAGTCTCTTCAATAAATGATGCTGGGAAAATTGGACAACTATGTGTAGAAGAATGAAACTCGACCATTCTCTTACACCATACACAAAGATAAATTCAAAATGGATAAAAGACCTCAACATGAGGCAGGAATCTATCAAAATCCTAGATGAGAACATAGGCAGAACCTCTTCGACATCAGCCACAGCAACTTCTTTCAAGACATGTCTCCAAAGGCAAAGGAAACAAAAGTGAAAATGAACTTTTGGGACTTCATCAAGATCAAAAGCTTCTGCACAGCAAAGGAAACAGTCAACAAAACAAAGAGGCAACCCACGGAATGGGAGAAGTACAGAAAAAGGGCTGATATCCAAGATCCAAAAGAACTCCTCAAACTCAACACACACAAAACAGATAATCATGTCAAAAAATGGGCAGAAGACATAAACGGACAGTTCTCCAAAGAAGACATACAAATATCTATCAGACACATGAAAAAATGTTCATCATCACTAGCCATCAGGGAGATTAAAATCAAAACCACATTGAGATACCACCTCACACCAGTTAGAATGGCCAAAATTAACAAGACAGTAAACAACATGTGTTGGAGAGGATGTGGAGAAAGGGGAACCCTCTTACACTGTTGGTGGGAATGGGAGCTGGTATAGCCACTTTGGAAAACAGTATGGAGGTTCCTCAAAAAGTTAAAAATCGAGCTACCCTATGACCCTGCAATTGCACTACTGCATATTTACCCCAAAGATACAGATGTAGTGAACAGAAGGGCCATCTCTACCCCAGATGCCACAATTGCCAAACTGTGGAAAGAGCCAAGATGCCCTTTAACAGACGAATGGATAACGAAGATGTGGTCCATATGTACTATGAAATATTATGCCTCCATCAGAAAGGATGAGTGCCCAATTTTTGTATCAACATGGACAGGACTGGAGGAGATGATGCTGAGTGAAATAAGTCAAGCAAAGAAAGTCAATTATCATATGGTTTCACTTACTTGTGGAGCATAAGGAATAGCATGGAGGAATTAGAAGGAAAGGAAAAGGGAATTGGGGGAAATCGGAGGGGGAGACAAACCATGAGAGACTGTGGCCTCTGAGAAACAAACCGAGGGTTTTGGAGGGGTGGGGGAGACAGGGGTTGGGTGAGGTATTAAGGAGGACACGTATTGCATGGAGCACTGGGTGTGGTGCATAAACAATGAATTTTGGAACCCTGAAAAGAAATAAAATAAAATAAAATGAAATGAAATGAAATGGAAAAAAAAAAGAAAGACTATTATAAAATCAGAATGTAACTAACCCCAATTTCTTTAATTTTTATAGATTTCATTTTCAAATCCCAAATACTGGATTTAAGGGGAAAAAGGAACTGAAAGATATGATTCAATTCAGTGAACATGTATTGAATGATGTCTTTCTGACAGGTATAATAGCAAACGCTAAGGCTATAGAATTGAGTATGGTAGGCCCTAACTCTACATTCTGAGAAGTAATATACTGGCAATCTGAACAAAGTAATTTGAAAGCAGACAAAAGACAGCAATCATTCTTTCAAATTTATCTGGAATTTTCATTTTGAACTGCATCTTAAAGGATGAGAAGGGTTTGGTCATGCAAAGAAGAGAATAATTTATAGAATTCTGTCCTAACATCTCTCGTACCAGTTTTTACCCCTCTTCTCTCTCAGTCCACGTGGTTGTCATCTGTCATCTAGAACACTGCCGTAATATTGTCACTACTAAGCAGTCCTCTGGTTTGCACACCTCCAATCCAGTCCTGCTGAAAGGCTTTACAATATGCTGTTACGAGAGAGGGGTAATTGTTGTAACAGGCCATATTTCTTTTGTTGTTTTGTATATGTCTACTTGTTCCTACAAATACATTTCAAAGTCCTTTGAAAACATGGGGGGTATGGATTTTACTTTAATTATTATTCTCAGTACAGCATTAGACATTCAAAGTTTGACTGACTGATTGTTAATTCCAGATAATGAATTGTCTTTTTGAAGTCTGTCAGGAAGGTATCCTACCCCCAAATTAAATGTCCACAAGAAGCTCAGCCCCCTGTTTTACTTTCAGAAGAAGTTCTAAGAAAATGGTTATCGTTCTCTGAGTATTGCCCCATACAAACCTAACGACCATTATTCAAATACAACATTCCTCTTCCTCACCTTCTTTTCCCAGCTAAAGAATCAGTTTCTTATAATTAGTTCTTTAGAGTGGATTCAGTTTTTGGTATTTGCAAGTCCTAGTATAAGTGATTACCTGAGTTGTACATAAGAAAGAGTCTCAAACTGTGAAGGAGCATGGAGTTCCAAGGGAGGCTTCACTGCTCATTGATGGTTTTGGTCAAGTGACTGAGATCCCCACATCAGGCCAATTCTCTTATGGGACCACCAATCAAAACTAACTCAATTTCTTTCTTTCTTTCTTTTTTTTTTTTTTATAAAGATCACAAGTAGGCAGAGAGGCAGGCAGAGAGAGAGAGAGAGAGAGGAGGAAGCAGGCTCCCTGCTGAGCAGAGAGCCCGATGCGGGGCTCGATCCCAGAACCCTGGGACCATGACCTGAGCCGAAGAGCCACCCAGGCGCCCCAAAACTAACTCAATTTCTAATATGAGCAGAACAAAAGGATGAGATAGGAAAGAACCCTTTTCTTTGTGCTTTTCTACAAAACTAGGTCTGAAACAAGGGGTAGACATGGGGGAGATTTGTTCTTATTCTACGTTACAGAGTTTTTCTAAACTATTTCCAGCCATAAAACAACAAATTATAATTTGCATTTGAGCTTCAAGTCAACTATTTTTAGTAGATATTCCTCCTATACTCTTAAAAATGATTGACACAAATATATATTTTCAGAGTTATTTGTGTCTCAAGTTTGTTAAGATTCATTCAAAGGAATTTTAATGACTATTTAGAAAAAGGAAGATAAAGCAAAATGTCTTAAAGCCATCTGAAAGCTATATCATATTTGCCTGAAGATTCCTGAATAACTTTTATAGAATTCTTATGCCTTCTCTCATTAATTATATTTATTGCCTTAAAAGTCTTAAGATAATTTAGTTATTTTGTTTAGTTATTTTGTTAAGTTATTTTGAACAAAGTAATTTGAAAGCAGACAAAAGACAGCAATCATTCTTTCAAATTCATCTGGAATTTTCATTTTGAACTGCATCTTAAAGGATGAGTAGGGACAGAGAGACTGTGACAGAGACAGAGAGAATCCCAAGCAAGCTCCACACTCAGCACGGAGCCTGACTTGGAGCCTGATCCCACAACCCTGAGATCACACCCCCAGATGAAATCAAGAGTCCCACGTTCAACCAACCGAGCCATCTAGTGCCCCACAATTTGGTTAATTTAAGAAAGAAGAAAGGAAATAAGAGAAGAAAAAAACAAACAAACAAAAACAACTTGAAAGAGAGAGAGGGAAAAATAGGAAAAAGTAACTAGCATTTCCATCCACAACTTTTTCCAAGAGACTTATTATAAGTGTGGGTTTAATAATCAAAATATTACCATGGAAACAGGAAAATGCAGATATGAATAATTTGCTCCAGATATCAATTGCTGGATGTGGAAAATAGCCCCAATCCAATTTCACCTTGGTTGCTGTGGATGGTCTCTAAAATAATGTACCCCACAATATTTTCTCATTCAGACTGATTCCCTTCAAATGGTTTTCTCTTGGCTCTACATGGCTATAGCGTAATTGATATTTCATTATGTTACTGCTTAAAATACAAAGAGAACTCACATTCCTAACATAGATTCCCTGAACAATAAAACAAAGAAACATCCAAAGGATATAAGGTTAAACCATTCAGTACCTTGCTTAATCTTCCTAGAAGCATAAAATCTTCCAGGAATACATAAAAGTGTGACTACTGGTGCAAAAGCATGTATAATAGTCAGGTAATTTGCCTCAATGAAACTATATGATTCATTTTAATGGTGACTTTTTTATTGGAGGAGTGTGATACTGCATAGGATATGCAGATGCCAATTAAAGACACATAAATTAGTACCAATATTTGAAATTCTCATTTAGGAATAATCTAAGAACTGGCTTTCTCAGGTGAGATCACTACACCTCTCAAAGGAGAACAATGAAGTTCTGGATACCATGATTATTTATAAGCACTCACAGATCATTCTGGATACCATGATTATTTATAAGCACTCACAGATCAAGTCAGTTTCTATGGAAACAGGAATTCTCTGCTGAAGTCTGACCTTTGCATAGTTTAGTTTTGACAGCAATGTGAGCACTGTTTTAGAAAGCACACATAACTCAGGAAACCTTACAAAAGACATACAAAGTAGAAAGTAATTAAAAATGATAAGCTTCAAAAATGCAGTTAAGATTATGTATTTTTAAATGTGATTTTTCATTTCTTCAGGAGTGTGTGAGTTTTATAGTAAGCCAGGGTTACCTTGTAATTTTCAAAAGTAACAGAACAAGGTGGAAAAGTATTATTATTATTACAGGTAAATTTTGTAACATAAGTAAATATTAAAAGGAAAACATGCTTTACGAGAAAGTATCTCTAAGCATAATAATGGATACTTAATATTAACTTAAATATAGGGCTGTTTGGATCTCTCAGCTGGAAGAACATGTGACTCTTAATCTCGGGGTTGTGAGTTTAAAAACTATGCTGGGTGTAGAGATTACTAAAAAATAAATTTAAGGGGCACCTGGGTGGCTCAGTGGGTTAAGCTTCTGCCTTCAGCTCAGGTCATGATCCCAGGGTCCTGGGATCGAGCCCCATATTGGGCTCTCTGCTCAGTGGGGAGCCTGCTCCCCCTCTCTCTCTGCCTGCCTCTCTGCCTATTTGTGGTCTCTCTGTCAAATAAATATTTTAAAAAATCTTAAAAAAATAATAAATAAACTTAAAAAGCAACCAAAAAGATAGAATAAAATAATAACTTAAATGTACAAGCAAATATAGGCAGTATATTTCATATTTATTACATTACCATAATAATCTAATTATTACAACTCTGGAAACTATAGGTCATAATCTTATTTTTCAGTTGCAAAAGGATAAAGCATGCTAGATGATTTCCCAATGTCATACATTAAGTATTTAAATGCAGGGATTTATGTCTTTGAGATTCCAAATCACAAACTCTTTTAATTTCAGCCTTTAAAATAATGAATAAATGAAGTAATATCAAGTGGTAGAAAGACTTTAGCTAAACTATTGAAAATCATCTTCTGAATTTAAATATTATGATTTGATAATTATGGCCATATTTCTATCCACTTCTGCATCTGGGAAATATTATTTTTAAAGTGTTTTTATTAGTTTTCATAAATGCAAAGAAATTCAGTGACTGTGGCTTTGGCATTGTGGTGGTAAATAAGAGAAAATTATCTTAAGAAGCTGATAGATTAGAATTTTACAACACAGAATCTCAGAAGAAGGTTAAATACTTACAGTGTTTGTCATTAGAGCTTCAAATTCAATAAACAAAACTTACCAAGTGGAGATGAGGATAAGCCATAAAGTTTTTTCACAAAAAGACAGTTAATTCTACTTACTAGTTTTAACTTCCAAAGTAAAGAATAGAGTATTCATTCCAACATTAAAAAAAAAAAAAAAATGTGTCATGAAGGAATAAAAGCTATCTATCTGAGATGAGTACCAGGAAGGCAAAATCTAAAATAAAATGTATTAATGAATTAAATGTAAAATAAATGAGTTTTCAATATTTAGATTGATAGACTAACCTTAAAGAGCCCTGAAAGATTTCCTATGTAATTTCATTTAAGAAATAATTTTTAAAGCCATAAATTATAAAAATGTAAAAATACTTTATTTTAATAATTTTAAATATTAAAAATTGAAAAATTATCTTTTCACATTTATGATAAAACTTAGAAACTATATTGACAAATTCCCTCTCCCTTCCAAGTCTATTTTAAGTGTTTCTACTTTCTGATTTTATGACTTAAGTAAATATATTTATGTATCATCTTTCACAAAGCTAAAACATATAAAAGAAATAGTTATATTGAATTTCTGTAATTGTAGAACACACTTTTTTCCTGAAATGAATAAGCTTACGTATTTTTAAGCTTTAGCTTCTATTATCCTCCTCTTACATTTGATAACTTAGTCTTAGGAGAAGTAAATGACAATATTATAGCTTTAAAACTGGCATCACAAAAAAGATACAAGTAAATGGGTTGTTTTAGTTAGAACTTGGTTGAAATGCATGATGGCGAGTCTAAACTCAATAGGAATATAATCTGTAGTAAAGCTCAGACAAATTGACCTCAGTCTATTCTGATTCAGAAAAATTTGGAATGGGCTGTAGGAAACAAATTTACCAAAATATTTTAATAAGAAAGAAGAGAAAGAAATTTTCATTATAGTTCTCAGCATTTAGATTATATTTATATTTATAAAATTGCTGTGGAAAGTAACCAAGATCCCTAGGAGAAATGCTTGATTCCAGAACTGAGGGGTAGAAAGTATGTGAATATAAAATGGCTTTTTGTGCTGGAAAGTAAAAGGATATACAAAGAATGATGGAGACGTATCAAAAGGATAGAGGAGGCAGCCTGAGCAAGCAGCCGCTGGCTAAATAAGGTAAATTTGAGAATCAAATAGGCTGCAAGGAAAAGATTCAACCTGCCCAAGACTGAGGAATGGGAAATGTTTTGGATGTGTCACTCTCAAAAACGAGAGGCTGGTGCTGCCTTTGTCTTCAATTAACTCCGTGTCTCTGGATAAGTCACTCTGAGGTAAATACCTTCCTTTCTATTTTTTTTTTAATACCTTCCTTTCTAAAGGAGAATGTTTGTTTAAACTTATTTCCAGTTTTTAAAATCTATAAACAGAAACAACTTTTAGAACAGAGGAGTGAGGGGTGCACTAGAACCTCTCTAATAAACACTTTAACTAGACAAAATTATTAAAAAAACCATAATTTAAAGTCTCCAGAAATTGTCCTAAGATCATATAGCAAAGTTGAGACATAAATTCAATTATATTGCCTTAACCTCAGTCGTCTGTAATATTCGAGCCACAACCCACCTTCCCCATCCTTCTGCCTCCAGCCCATCCCAAGCTACATCTTACAGAAACTATTCCGGGAATTCTAAGACAGGAGGGTGCAGCCATGAAAATGAGTTGTCTCTTTCCTCATGTCCCACTAGGGTTTGGTTTCAAACTGGAAAGTATGGGGTGAGGGGAGGGGAAGAGGTGGCCTTTATGAACTCCTCATCCTACCCTAAGCCCCATGTTGCAAGAAAGTCTATTCTAAGAAGAGGTAGCTGAGAGGACCCTGGCACCCTTAACTCCAACCACCTCTTACTCATGGGCAAAAGCGATCAGAGCAGGATCAGGAGAAGAATTGAAAACATTCCTAAACCACAAAGAGATTAAGTCACACAAAGGGACTTAAGCACAACCTCTGACCAACAACTGGCTGACCAATGAGTTACTTTGACATAGGGTGTTATGAACTGAATGTTTGTGTTCCTCCAAAATTCCTATGTTAAACTCCAACCCTCAAAGAGACTATATTTGGAAATAGGGTCTTTAAGGAGGTAAAATTAAAAGAGGTCATAATGGTAGGCTCTTGATCTGATAGGATTTTGTCCTTATAAATAGAGACACCAGAGAGTAATCTTTCTCTCTCTCATTCTCTCACTGCTGTGTGGGACATAGTGAGAAGTTGGCCAGCTGCAAATCAGGAATAGTTCCCACCCATAAGTGGCCATGTAGGATCTTGATCTGGGGCTTCTAGCTCCAAAACTGTGCAAGAAAAAAAAAATCTGAGCAGGGATATCAAAGGTCACATGGTCATACTCAGGAGGGAAATCAACTTCACAGAATCAGTTCACTCAAGTCACTAAGCAAATAAATAAATGAACTAGTCCATAAAACAACATGATTCAAGACTGGAAGAATCAGCATCCTATGTTGCTGAAACATGTTTTTTAAATTATCTCATTTTCAAGAAAATAGTCCAAGACATGCAAAACACAGAAAGCTGTGACCATACATAGAAAACAAACAAAATCAGACAATAGAAACTGTTTTTGAAGTGGCCTAGATGCTGCAGTTGGCACACACAGGCTTCAGAGTAGCTATTATAAATATATTCCAAGAACTAAAAGAGACCATGTCTAAAGAACTGAAATAAGGTAGGGTAACAATATCTCATGAAATAGAAAATATCAAAAAAAGAGATAGAGGGGTGCCTGGGTGCTCAGTGGGTTAAAGCCTCTGCCTTCAGCTCCGGTCATGATCCCAGGGTCCTGGGATCGAGCCCCACATCGGGCTCTGCTCAGCAGGGAGCATGCTTCCTCCTCTCTCTCTCTGCCTACTTGTGATCTCTGTCAAAGAAATAAAATTTGAAAAAAAAAAAAGAGAATTTTTTTAAAAAGAATCAAATGGAAATTCTTTAGCTGCAAAGTATAATAACCAAAATGAAACATTCACTAGATGGATTCAATATTAGATTGAGTTGGCAAAAGAAGGGAACTGGCAAAATTGAAGATTGATTAAAAGAGACTAGGTAATCTGAAAAACAGAGAGAAAAATAATGCAGAAAAATGAACAGAACCACAAAGAAATGTGAGGCACCAATAAGCACACTAAAAAGCATAATGGGAGACCCGTAGAGGAGAGAAAGAAAAAAGGGCAAGAATTATGATAGTATAAATATGAAGTCTATTTTGATAAGTTAAGATGAAATCCCTAAAACTATCACTAGAAAATAACAGAAAAAATAATTAAAATTATTAAAACAATTAAAATTTTACACTAAAAAATATCCATGAAAACAAACAGAAATTGCATAAGGAAGAACAGAGAGACAAAAAAGATGTGAGACATAGAAATAAAAAGCAACATGGCAGGTATAAATGCAACCATATCAATAATAACACTAAATGTGAACAGATTAAATAATCTAATGAAAAAGAGTTTATTTTTTAATAAATTTTTTTTCAATGCACACTTTTTTAAAAAATTATTTTTATTTACATATATGTATTATTTGTCCCAGGGGTACAGGTCTGTGAATCATCAGGCTTACACATTTCACAGCACTCACCATACCTTCCCCAATGTCCATGATTCAACCACCCTATCCCTAAACCCCCACCCTCCCAGCAGCCTTCAGTTTGTTTTGTGAGATTAAGAGTCTCTTATGGTTTGTCTCCCTCCTGATCCCATCTTGTTTCATTTTTTCCTTCCCTACTCCCCACAACCCCTACCCTGCCTCTCAAATTCCTAATATCAGAGATCATATGATCATTATCTTCTCTGATAGATTTAATAAAATTCTTTTTTAAAAAATATTTTATTTATTTGAGAGAGAGAGAGAGAGAGAGCACGAGTGGGGTGGAGGGGCAGAGGGAGAGGAAGATGCAGACTCCTTGATGAATAGGGAGCCCAACACAGGGCTTGATATCACCACCCTGAGATCATGACCTGAGGTGAATACAGACACTTAACCAACTGAGCCATCCAGGTACCCCTGAAATACAGAGTTTAGCCTGGATAAGGAAAAACAAGAGCCAATCTACATATTCTTAAGAAGACAAACATTAGATTTAAATACACAAATAGGCTGAAAATTACTGGATGAAAAAAGAGAGATCATGGAAAAAACAACATTAAGAGGGCTGGAGTGGCTATATTAATACCTGCAAAATAGACTTGAAACAAGAAATGTTATATACATAAAAAGGGATATTTAATAATGATGAAAATATCAATCCATCAAGAAAAAACATACATGGTCCTAGCAACAAAGTCCCAAAACATATGAAAGAAATCTGACAGAACTGAAGGGTGAAATAACCAATTCAAAAATAAAAATTGGAAACATCCATACGCTGTCTTTAATATTGGATTAACAACTAGGTGGCATATCAACAAGGACAGAGAGAAATTAAACAACACTATACACCAACTAGACCAACAGTTATTTCTATAGTATACCCACCACAATAGCAGCAGATACACATTCTTCTTCTTAAGTGCTTACGGAACATTCTCCTGCATAGAAAACAAACAAACAAACAAACAAAACAAAAAAATGAGCCTTAATAAATGTAATGTAATTAAAATCATACAAAATTTGTTCTCCAACAGCAAGGGAATGACTTTTGAAGTCAAAAACAAAAGGAGCTTTGGGAAGTTCACAAATACAGGGAAATTAAATAACATATTCCTCAATGACCAATATGTAAAGGAAAAAAATCAGAAAGAAAATTAGAAAAAACTTAAGATGAATAAAAATGCAAACACAATACATCAAAACTTATTGACCAAAGCTACAACAGGCTCAGGAAAATTTGTAACTATAGATGTTCATATTTTTAAAAAATAGCACTAATCAATAATCAATCTTTGCATCCTGGGATATAGGGAAAAAACAAAGGGCAAATTAAAGCAAATAGAAAAAGGAAATAACAAAGATTAGAGCAGAAATGAATGAAATACAGGTGTATCTCATTTTATTTTGTTTCACTTTGTGTTTTGCAAACATTGTATTATTTTTAAATTGAAGGTTTGTGGCAATCCTACATAGAGCAAGTCTATCAGCCCCCTTTTTCCAGTAACATTTGCTCACTTCATGTATCTATGTCAAATTTTAGCAATTCTTTTAATATTTCAAACTCTTTCATTATTATTATATTTGGTATGGAGATCTGTGATCAGTGATCATTGATGTTACTACTATGCATGTTCTGGGGCTCCATGAACCATGCCCAAATAAGACAGTGACCTTAAATTTTATCCATTTATTTGTAAAGAGACAGAGAGCACAAGCAGGGGGGAGCAGCAGACAGAGGGAGAAGCAGGCCCCCTGCTGAGCAAAGAGGCTGATGTGGGACCTGATCCTAGGACCCTGGGATAATGACCCCAGTTGAAGGCAGGTGCTTAACTGACTAAGCCACACAGGCATCCCTAAGATGGTGAAATGATAAATGTTTTACATGTTCTGACCAGTCCACTCATTGGAGGTTCCCCTGATTCCCTCGCCTTGGGCCTTCCCATTCCCTGAGACACAAAAATATTGAAATTAAGCCAATTAGTAACCCTACAATGGCCTCTAAGTGTTCAAATAAAAGAAAGAGTGGTGCATCTCTCACTTTAAATCAAAAGCTAGAAATGATTAAGCTTAGTAAGGAAATCATGTTGAAAGCAGAGATAGGCTGAAAGCAAGGCCTCTTGTACTAATCAATTCACCAAGTTTTAAATATTGAGGGAAAGTTCTTAAAGCAAATTATAAGTGTTACTTCAGTGAACACACACATGATAAAGCAAAACAGCCTTGTTGCTGATACGGAGAAAGTTGCTGATATGGAGGCTGCAAAAGAAAAGTTGGAAAGTAGAAGAAGTTGGTACATGAAGTTTAAGAAGCTATCTCCATAACATAAACTCCAAAACATGAAGTTTAAGGAAAGAAGCTATCTCCATAACATAAAAGTGCAAGGTGAGGCAGCAAGTGCTGATGAAGAAACTACAGCAAATTATCCAGAAGATCCAGCTGAAGATAATTAATGAAGGTGGCTACAGTAAACAACAGATTTTCAATGTAGATGAAACAGCCTTCTATGGGAAAATGTCACGGACAGCATTCATATCTAGGGAGAAGGCAATGCCTAGCTTAAAGTTTCAAAGTATAGGCTGACTCTCTTGTTATGGGGTAATATAGCCAATGACTTTAAGTTGAAGCCAAAGCTGAATATCCTAGGGCTCTTAAGAATTATGCTAAATCTATTCTACCCATGCTCTGTAAATGAAACAATGAAGTTTGGATGACAGCACATCTGTTTATAACATGGTTTACTGAATATTTTCGTACCGAAATATAGTTAACATAGTGTTCATTTCAGATGTACAGTAAATATTTTGAACCCACTGTTGGGACCCACTGTTCAGAAAATAAAAATTTCTTTCAAAATATTACTGCTGATTGACAATGCACCTGGTCACCCAAGAGTTCTGATAAGATGCATGACATTAATCTAATTTTCATGCCTACTGACACAACATGCATTTACAGTGAATGGGTCAAGAAGAAATTTCAGCTTTCAAGTCTTATTTTTTTTCTTCTCAGGGTCCCACTTTATTCAGCTCCATAAACATGGGGGCATGGGCCCCAGCCCAACCATCTTAGCGTGTACCACTTTGTGGAGAATAAAGCACCCTATATGCACTGTGCCAAGGAACCTGGATCTGGCCTTCCTCAGCCCTTGCCCCTCCAAGGTGTCTGAAAGGGAGAAGGAAGGACCTTCCCAGCATCAGCACAAACAAGGGAATAAACAGGCATTGGAGGTCAAGTCTTATTATTTAAGAAATAAATTTAATAAAGCTACAGCTGACATAAATAGTGATTCCTCTGGTGGACCTCGACTAAGTTCATTGAAAACCATCTAGGAAGGATTCATCATCTTAGCTGCTACTAAGATGTGTGACTTATGGGAAGACGTCAAAATGTCAACATTAACAGGGGTTTGGAAGGTGATTTCAACCTTATGGATGACTTTGATGGATTCAAGACTCCAGTGGAGAAAGTAACTACAGATGTGGTAGAAATAGAAAGAAAACTAGTATTAGAAGTAGGACCTGATGATGTGACCGAATTGCTGCCATCTCAAGGCGAAACTTCTGATAGATAAGGAGTTGGTACCTATGGATGAGCAAGGAAAGTGGTTTCTTGAGATGGAAACTACTGCTGGGAAAGATGTTGTGAAGACTGTTGAAATGACCACAAAGGAATTAGAATACTACATAGAGTCAGTTGATAAAGCAACAGAGGGTTTGAGAGGATGGACTCCATTTTTTAAAGAAGCTCTACTGTGGTAAAATGCTATCAAACAGCATTACATGCTCCAGGGAAATTGTTCGTGAAAGGAAGAATTAACCAATGTAGCAAACTTCTTTACTGTCTTAGTTTAAGAAACTACCACTGCCAACACAACCTTCAGCAATCACCGACCTAATCAGTTAGCAGCATCATCATCAAGGCAAGAGCTTCCATTGCCAAAGTGAGTACAACTTATTGAAAACTCAGACGATGGCTAGCATTTTTAGCAATAAAATATTTTGTAACTACGGTATTTACATTGTTTTTTAGATATAATGTTATTACATAATAAACTACAGTATAGTGTAAACATAATTTTTATATGCCCTGAGAAGCCAAAAAATTCATTTGACTTACTTTGCTGCAATATCTGCTTTATTGCAGTGCTCTGGAACCAAACGCACATCTCCAATGTATACCTGTAGAAAATATAAATAAAATGAAGAATGTCAAACCAAACCAAAAGTTGTTTCTCAAAAAAGATTTAAAAAGTAGAGACAATTATAGGTAAAAATAGACAAATTAGAGTCTCAAATTACCAATCCTTTACAAATTTCCAAACTAAAACAAAAAAGGGAGAGAACACGTCCCAATGTATCCTATGAGGCCAGTATTATTGTTACACCAAAGTTAGGTAAATATATCACAAGAAAAGAAAACTACAAATCAGTATCCCTTTTGAATATATATGTAAAAAATCCTCAGTAAAATTCTAAAAAATTGAATCCAGCAAAATATATATGATTATACACCATGCCTAAAGTGGAGTTATCCAAGAATGCAAGTTTAACATATGAAAATCAGTCAATGTAATACATCATCTTAGTAGAATAAAAGACAATCTTCATGTGATCATCTTAATAAGTACAGAAAAAGCATTTCACAAAACCAATGCCTTCTCCAAATAAGACACTATACAAATCAGATAAAAGTGAATTTTGTCAACTTGGGAGAGGTTATAAATGTAAAACCTGCAGCTAACATCCATACCTAATAGCATAAGAATAAATGTTTCATCCCCAAGACTAGGAACAAAACAAGAATGCTCTCTCCACTTTTATTAAGCATTGTTCTGGAAATTCTAGCTAGGACAATTAGGTAAGCAAAAGAAGTAACAGGTATCTATACTGGAAAGGAAATAAAGCTGTATTTGCAGATGATATAATTTTACTTATAGAAAACCCTAAGCAATCTATTTAAAAGACTATTATAACAAGTGATTTCAGCAAAGTTTAAGGACACAAGGTCAATATACAAAACTCAACTGTTTCTACACACTAGCAATGAATTGAGTAAATAATGAGTATCATAAAAAAGATAAAATCATTAGGCATAAACTTAAAGCAAATACAATTGCTGAACACTGAAAACTAGAAAATACTGCTGAAAGAATTAAAGAAAATCTAAGAAAGTGGGAAGTCAATGCATATTCATGAATTGGAAGAAAATATTGTTAAATTTATCTACATTCAACATGCTTCTTGCTAAAATACCTGCTTTTTTAAAAAAATTGACAAGATGATCCTAAAATTCATAAGGAAATTGAAGAGAATCATAATAGGCTAACAAATCTTGAAAAAAAGAACCCAACTTAGAGGACTCACGTTTATGCATTTCAACTTTTAGTACACAGGTGCAGTAATTGAGACAGTGTGGTACTTATGTACGGATAGACATAGGTCAGTGGAATAGAACTGAGAGTGCAGAAATACACCCTAAAATTTATGATCAATATATTATTTTTTAAAAATACTTTATCTATTTAACAGAGAGCATGCGCACAAGCATGGGAACAGCAGAGGGAGCTACAGAGGGAGAGGGAGAAGCCGACTCCCCACTGAGCAGGGAGTCCAACATGGAGCTTGATCCCAAGACCATGGGATCATGACCAGAGTTGAAGGCAGATGCTTAACTGACTGAGCCACCCAGATGCTCCCATTTATGGCCAATTTATGGCACTAAAATCATTATGATTTTATAGTAATAGCAACATATATCATCTCAGGTATGAGAATATGGTTCATGTATCAGAACCATATGTATCAGAAGTAGCTAAAATAAATTTAAAAAATCTATCTATGTCACAAGAAGCTTAATTTTTCATTCACAAAAGAAAATAAACCTAGAGAACATACAAGAAAGGAAATAATAAAGAGAAATTTTAGGAAATACAAAATAAAAGACATCCACTATAGATATCCTAGCTATTAAAAGGCCGTAAGAGCTGCCTCTCTGCCTACTTGTGATCTTTCTCTCTCTCTGTCAAATAAGTAAATAAAATATATTTTTTAAAAAGGCAGTAAGAGAATATCATGAACATTTTTATTTCTCTCTGAAGGAATAAGAGGAATCTCTTCCTCTCTGAGAAGGGCAATGTCACTCTGTATGGGATATATTCTGGCTCTAAGCTTCCCTTTCTAATCAGCAGTGCCCCAGCCAACACCACTATCCAAGGGCTCACACAGCATGCACACTACCAGAGTGGGATCCCATATAACATCACCTTGGGCCAAGAGATTAACTCTATGGCAAGATATGTAATCATAATTATGGTATTCACTGGTTCTAATATTTACAATATCACCAGGAGGCTGTTTCTTGAAATAGATCTGAACATCTGCTTGACTGTGATCTCCTGCAAAGATGGTACACTCTCCTCCTGTGTTGGCACATACCTTAAACCAGTATTCATTATATAGTTCTGTTCCTAATATGTAGACTACCTACATATAGAAAACAAGGGGTAGAAACAGGAATGACCCCGCTCTCCAACATTCCTGTTAATGTACCTGGGGAATCTGTGCTTCTTTTCCTATATTAATAGGTTCTGTGCTTCTAGAAGATTTAGCTGACTCAATAATTAAATCAGGGGACTCAATAATAATCCCACTATATTTGAAGCTGTAATGGCCCCCTCATCACCTTGGCCTCCCTGTAACTGTTAATTAGCAGGCAAAGAAAAGAGTCTCTTACCATCAGAAGAGGTAGATCTGTCACTATATAATGATGGCAAAAAGAAAAACAATGAAAATGAATAACTAATGACAAACTAATAAATAATAACTAATGATAAACTAATGATAAACCAGGATATCACTTCATATTCTATTTCACAGTTTTGTCTTTACATGGAGAGGAACAACAAAAATTGCTCTCTACAGGCTTCAAAATTGGGGATTCAACCATCTCAGCTATGAACGTCTGATTCACTCTATCAGATGAGGAATCTGAACCCAAACCAACAGAAATTTTTCTTGAAGGAATGGAAATCTAGAATTTGTGGTAGAAACAGAATGAAAATCAGTAACAGCCTTATCTAAAATCAGAGGTATTATATAGTCATAAAACACTTAAGTTAAAATTTTACCGAGATATTGTGTCTGAAGAATCCTAAAGAAACTGACCTGATGGAATGAACTAATGTGAGAAGATGTCTTGAGCAATGTAAGCAGTAGACTAGATTCAACATTGTCCAGGCCCTACCCAAACAATCCCTATACTACCTGTGCCACCATTTCCTAGCTACTGTGAATATCAGCATCTGATGGCTCATAGCTTTACTCTTCTCTGAAAACTGCATGTGTCCAAGGATAATCACTTTACCAAAAAGGCATGGAAACTTATGTCCTTTACCCTAAGAAGTGGCCTACAGACAATGACTTACTTGATATGAAATATAAAAAGTTGTGCCTCTTGTCTCAAGTTTGGGCAATTATATGATTCAGAGCTTCTCATTTGATCAATGTAAGAGTAAAATAAGTTGAACTACATCTTTGATTAGTTCCTAGCCCCAGTTCTATCCTGCTTCCCTCACCTCCTTAATAGGATTCTTCTGAGAGTATTTCTTTAATAAATCACTTGTATCAGGATTCCATGTGAGGTTCTGCTTCAAAAGAACCTGGACTAATATCCACCACTCAAAGGACTGAGTCTCTCGGGCTCAGCAAAACAAAGAAATTGTAATATTTTATGTAGAAAAGAAATATTTTAAACAAATGAATACAAAATAGTTAAAAATAGTGATGCAAAAATGTGTATTAGATAAATATGAGCCAAAAAAGGATGTTCTGTAACAATATTACACACCAATAAAAAGCCAATAGACATGATGGATAAACAAAGAATGGTCTATCTACAGGAAAAACAAAAACTAAAAAAAAATTAGCAAACACCAAATCAGACCTACAGGAAATATTGACAGGGGTCCTCTAAGCAAAGAGAGAGCCTAAAAGTAATAGACCAGAAAGGAAAAGACACAGTACACAGTAACAGCCAATACAATGGCACTAAATTCATATCTTTCAATAGTTACCCTGAATGTAAATGGGCTAAATGCCCCAATCAAAAGACACAGTGTATCAGAATGTATAGAAAAAAAAAAGATCCATCAATATGCTGTCAACAAGAAAGTCATTTTAGACCCAATGACACGTCCAGATTTGTGATTTACAAGTTATTTATTGAAGAAATGCTCTTAGAAGAATATTATTAAGGAGGTGAGGGAAGCAGGATAGAACTGGGGCAAGGAGCTAGTCAAAGATGTAATTCAGATTTAAAGTGAGGGGATGGAAAGCAATTTGCCATGCTAATGGACATCAAAAGAAAGCTGGGGTGGCAGTCCTTATATCAGATAAATTAGTTTTTAAGCTAAAGACTATAATAAGAGATGAGAAAGGACACTTTATCTCACTTAAAGAGTAAGTCCAACAAGAAGATCTAACAATTTTAAATATCTATGCCCCTAATATGGGAACGGCAAGTATATAAACCAATTAATAACAAAATCAAAGAAACACATCTACAATAATAGTAGGGGACTTTAACACCCCCTCACTGAAATGAAGAGATCATCTAAGCAAAACATTAACAAGGAAGTAAAGGTTAAAATGTCACACTGGACCAGACAGACATCACAGATATATTCCGAATATTCCATCCCAAAGTAACAGAATACACATTCTTCCCTACTGCACGTGGAACATTCTCCAGAATAGATCACATCCTGGGTCGTAAAACAGGTCTCAACTGGTACCAAAAGATTGGGATCATTCCCAGCATATTTTCAGACCACAATGCTCTGAAGCTAGAACTCAACCACAAGCAGAAAGTTGGAAGAAACTCATATACATGGAAGCTAAAGAGCATCCTACTAAAAAATGAATGGGTCAACCAGAAAATTAAAGAAAAATTGAAAAAACTCATGAAAACAAATGAAAACGAAAACACAACTGTTCAAAATCTGTGGGACACAGGCAAGGCAGTCCTGAGAGGAAAGTATGTAGCAATACAAGCCTTTTTCAAAAAACAAGAAAGGTCTCAAGTACACAACCTAACCCTACACCTAAAGGAGCTGGAGAAAGAACAAAAAAGAAAGCCTAAACCCAGCAGGAGAAGAGAAATAATAAAGATCAGAGCAGAAATCAATGAAACAGAAACAACAACAACAACAACAACAACAACAAAACCCACAATAGAACAAATCAACGAAACTAGGAGCTGGTTCCTTGAAGGAATTAGTAAGATTGATAAACCCCTGACCAGACTTATCAAAAAGAAAAGAGAAAGGACACAAATTAATAAAATCATGGGGGCGCCTGGGTGGCTCAGTGGTTAAAACCTCTGCCTTCGGCTCCGGTCATGATCCCAGGGTCCTGGGATCGAGCCCCACATCGGGCTCTCTGCTCCACGGGCAGCCTGCTCCCTCCTCTCTCTCCCTGCCTGCCTCTCTGCCTACTTGTGATCTCTGTCAAATAAATAAATAAAATCTTTTAAAAAAATCATGAGTGAAAGAGGAGAGATCACAACCAACACCAAAGAAATACAAACAATTAGAAGAACATATTATGAACAACTACACACCAGCAAGTTTGACAATCTGGAAGAAATGGATGCATTCCTAGAGACATATAAACTACCACAACTGAACCAGGAAGAAATAGAAAACCTGAACAGACCCATAACCAGTAAGGAGATTGAAGCGGTCATCAAAAATCTTCCAATAAACAAGAGCCCAGGGCCAGATGGTTTCCCAGGGGAATTCTACCAAACATTTAAAGAATTAATACCTATTCTCTTGAAACTATTCCAAAAAAATGCAAATGGAAGGAAAACTTCCAAACTCATTTTATGAGGCCATCGCTACCTTGATCCCAAAACCAGACCCCATCAAAAAGAATTACAGACCAATATCCTTGATGAACATAGATGCAAAAATTCTCACCAAAATACTAGCAATAGGATCTAACAGTCCATTAAAAGGATTATTCTCCACGATCAAGTGGTATTTATTCCTGAGAAACAAGTTCAGTTCAACATCCCCAAATCAATCAATGGGATACAATACATTAATAAAAGAAAGAAAAAGAACCATATGATACTCTCAATAGACGCTGAAAAAGTATTTGACATAGTACAGCATCCTTTCTTGATCAAAACTTGTCAAAATATAGGGATAGAGGGTACATACCTCAATATCATCAAAGCCATCTATGAAAAGCCCACAGTGAATATCACTCTCAATAGGGAAAAACCAAGAGCTTTTCTGCTAAGGTCAGGAACACGGCAGGGATGCCCACTATCACCACTGCTATTCAAAATAGTACTAGAACTCCTAGCCTCAGCAATCAGACAACAAAAAGAAATTAAAGGCATCCAAATCAGCAAAGAAGAAGTCAAACTCTCACTCTTTGCAGATGATATGATACTATATGTGGAAAACTCAAAAGACTCCACTCCAAAACTGCTAGAACTCATACAGGAATTCAGTAAAGTCTCAGGATATAAAAATCAATGTTCAGAAATCAGTTGCATTTCTATACACCAACAACAAGACAGAAGAAAGAGAAATTAAGGAGTCAATCCCATTTACAATTGCACCCAATACTATAAGATACCTAGGAATAGATCTAACCAAAGAGACAAAGAATCTGTACTCAGAAAACTATAAAATACTCATGAAAGAAATTGAAGAAGACACAAAGAAATGGAAAAATGTTCCATGCTCATGGGTTGGAAAAACAAATATTGTTTGAAAATGTCTATGCTACCTAAAACAATCTACACATTTAATGCAATCCCTATCAAAATCCCATCCATTTTTTTCAAAGAAATGGAACAAATAATCCTAAAATTTATATGGAACCAGAAAAGACTTCGAATAGCCAGAGGAATATTGAAAAAGAAAGCCAAAGTTGGTGGCATCACAATTCCAGACTTTAAGCTCCATTACAAAGCTTTAATCATCCAGACAGTATGGTACTGGCACAAAAACAGACACATAAATCAATGGAACAGAATGAAGAACCCAGAAATAGACCCTCAACTCTATGGTCAAGTAATCTTTGACAAAGCAGGAAAGAATGTCCAATGGAAAAAAGACGGTCTCTTCAACAAGTGGTGTTGGGAAAATTGGACAACCACATGCAGAAAAGTGAAACTGGACCATTTCCTTACACCACACATAAACATAGATTTAGTATGCATGAAGGACCTCAATGTGAGACAGGAATCCATCAAAATCCTTGAGGAGAACACAGGCAGCAACCTCTTCGACCTCAGCCGCAGTAACTTTTTCCTAGAAACATCACCAAATGCAAGGGAAGCAAGGGCAAAAATGAACTACTGGGACTTCATCAAGATCAAAAGCTTTTGCACAGCAAAGGAAACAGTCAACAAAACCAAAAGACAACTGACAGAATGGGAGAAGATATTCACAAATGATATATCAGATAAAGGGCTAGGATCCAAAATCTGTAAAGAACTTTCAAGCTTAATACCCAAAGAACAAATAATCCAATCAAGAAATGGGCAGAGGACATGAACAGACATTTCTGCAAAGAAGACATCCAGATGGCCAACAGACACATGAAAAAGTGCTCCCCATCATTCAGCATCAGGGAAATACAAATCAAAACCACGATGAGATACCACCTCACACCAGTCAGAATGGCTAAAATTAACAAGTCAGGAAATGACAGATGCTGGCGAGGATGCAGAGAAAGGGGAACCCTCCTACACTGTTGGTGGGAATGCAAGCTGGTGTAGCCACTCTGGAAAACAGCATGGAGGTTCCTCAAGAAGTTGAAAATAGAACTACCCTATGACCCAGCATCCCACTATGGGTATTTACCCTGAAGATACAAATGTAGAGATCCAAAGGGGCACGTGCACCTGAATGTTTATAGCAGCAATGTCCACGAGAGCCAAACTATGGAAAGAACCTAGATGTCCATCAGCAGATGAGTGGATAAAGAAGACGTGGAATATATATACAATGGAATACTATGCAGCCATCAAAAGAGATGAAATCTTGCCATTTGCGATGACATGGATAGTACTAGAGGTATTATGCTGAGAGAAAAAAGTCAACTAGAGAAAGACAATTACCATATGAACTCTCTTGTATGAGGAATCTGAGAGGCAGGGTGGGGGGTTGTGGGAGGTAGAAAAGGAAAAAATGAAACAAGATGGGATCTGGAGGGAGACAAACTGTAAGAGATTCTTAATCTCACAAAACAAACTGCGGGTTGCGGGGGGATAGGGAGAGGGGGGTGGGGTAATGGACACTGGGGAGGGTATGTGCTATGGTGAGTGCTGTGAATTCTGTAAGCCTGACGATTCACAGACCTGTACTCCTGGGGCAAATAATACATTATATGTTAATAAAAATAATTTAAAAAAGAGAATGGTCTATCTATCCAGTGTTCACTGGGCAATAAAATATCTGTCATGTTGAAGTGTGTATGAATAAACCATCATGTAAGAACAGCTGATTCTCTGCTTATTTGTCAAATGACCTTGGCACCAATTCTTTTATTTTACAGACTTTGTTTTCTCTACTTCCACAATGTAAATGTGGGGATTTCCACGTATCTCTAAGCACATACCAAAAGCAAAGAGTGGCATCTCTTCAATGTCGGTGATTCATGAATATGCCAAGATAACTGTTTCATGCGAGTACAATGTGAAATTCACACAACTCTTTTTCTCAATAATTGTGTCAGTTGAGGCTAATTGTTTAATTTTTTTGAGCCTAACTTTAACCACCTTTATAATGTGAAAAAAATTCCTAAATTGCAAGCATTAAAAATCACACATGTTGGGGTGCCTGGGTGGCTCAGTCAGTTAAGTGTCTGCCTTCAACTCAGGTCATGATCTCAGGGTTCTGGGATGGAGTCGTACATCAGGTTCTCTGCTCAGCGGGGAGTCATCTTCTCCCCTGTCTCTACCTGCCACTTCCCCTGCTTGCACACTCCCTCATGCGCTCTCTCTCCATTGTCAAATAAATAAATAAAATCTTTAAGAAAAAATCATACATGTCATCTCTCAAAGGCATATATCATAATCTCTCACCAACTGATACACCCTCATCCTCTTTTTTTTTCTTTTCTCTTTCTTTCAAAGTAAAAACACACACACACACACACACACACAAAAACAAAAAACAAAAAAACCTATTTCATATGATTGTTTTTTCCCCTCTCAGACCAACTAAATGTGAATTTTTGTGGATGGAGCTTAAGCATTGTTTTTTTTTTTAATGCCAAATTATTTATATGTTTGTTTGTTTAAAGTATAGTTAACAATGTTACACTCCTAAAATTAATATTACACTATATGTTGACTAACTGGAATTTACATAAAAACCTGAAATAAAAACAAAAACAAAAAAACCCATGTTACATTAGTTTCAGGTATACAACTTACTGATTCAACAATTCTATACATTACTTAGTGCTCAGCATGAGAATTATAGTCATTAGCAGTCACCATGTAACACGTTTAAAATATTACAGACTATATTCCCTATAATGATTTTTAATTCTAAAATGTTAATATTCTAAAATGATTTCTAAGAGAGCAATAAAAAAGAATGAAATTTCATTTCAAAAAGAATTTCAGTATTTAAAAATGTCTTCACTATCATTCTTACTATTTTAGATGCTCATTGAAATATGAAAGGGCAGAATGAGATGTACAAATGAAGCAGAATAACTTCTTCAAGTTACATGAGGTAGAAGATATGTCAAAGAAAATGTTTAAATTTTACCATAACATATTCAGAAAGATAATAAAATAATTTTCATATATCAGCAAGAACACAAAGGGATATCTCTAGTCCGTTCATACAATAATTTTGTTTCCTCCAAACTCATTGATAAAAATAGAGGATATCACTTCATATCCCAAATGAGATGGAATTATGAAAGCTAACAGAATAGAATTCCCCATGTTGTAAAAAATGCATGGTCACATTCTGGAAAAATCCTCTTAGGAGACAATGTTTCTCACTGCCCCTGTCCCCTGTCAAAAATAGCAAGAATAGCAAATACCAGCCCTCCAGGTAATTGTAATAATAAACAGTACCAGAATTTTGATCAAGTAGTTAATTCTT
>PISX010020916.1:0-34761 GCA_004024625.1 Mellivora capensis | reverse complement strand
AAGGGCGCACAAGACACTAACACAACAGTTTGGGAATTACAGAGTTGTGTGATTTGACTGGAGCTAAGTGTGCATGGGAAGAGCTGATGGGAAATGAACTGGGAGAGGCCAGTAGAGGTCACATTGTTTGAATCCTCAAATACCAGGGCAAAAAGTTTGAATTCTATCTCATAAAGTCCAGTGCTATCCGAACTTTCAGTGGTGAGGGAAATATTCTATACCTGTGTTGTTCTCGCTATCAGAGCTCCCGAGTGATCAAGTGGTCTTCCGTGAATCAGTCAGCAGAGCTGTACAGACTGGCCTGGGACGGGTAGTTGTCCACCAATGCCAGCCCTGTATGAGAAAGTTTGAACAACCAGGGCTCTTCTGAACACAAAAAGACCATCCCTTCCCCAACCCCACTGCTCTACTTCTCCAAATTATGGTTATTGCATTCAGAACGGAGCCTTTTGCAGGTTGGCAAAGAGCAGATGAAGCCCTGAATCCATTTGTTAAAGGTCGTTTTTTGAAAATTGAGGTTGTTTTTCTCTCTTTGTTTTGCTTCCTACCCCATATATTTATTAGCCCCTCTGGGATTCAACTAGATCCAAAAGAAGTTGATGGTTAAAAAAAAAAAAAAGGCTCCAAAACCCAGAAAAACAAAACAAAACAAAACAACCATGACACACTTCAAATAATGAATCCTCTGTGGGATGGAGGAAATGTTCATTTCAAAAATAACCTGAGAGCATGAAGAGACAGTCTTCATTTCTCAGAGATGAGGCACAATGTACATGACTGTTCAGTGTCCCAGGGACCTCAGTGGGAGGCAGCCAATACATCAAGCCACATTTCTAAGGCATCTCTTTTCTTCACCTGTCATCACTTTTCCCAGTCCAGGGCTTCCTTCCTGAATGATACCGTTTGAAGAGGGCAGTGCACGTACTTCTCTGGCTGCTGCCAGACTTTCTGACCCTCTCTGCCTTTCTGTCCTTTCCTGTGTTTTCACATATTCTCATTCTCACTTCTTTGTCTTGAAGCACCTGGACTGTTTGTGCCCATAAGGTGTCAGGGTGGGGGAAAGCATTGGGCTTGGAATTTTAAAAAATAAACCTGTGTTTGAGTTCTGGCTTTACTCGTCAGTGGCCTTGTGAACCCGAGGAGGTGGTTGGCTGCAGTGAGATTCAGTTCACTCATCTGTGAACTGGAGTTAGCAATTTCTACCACTCTGGGGTGTGAGAAGGAGAGCATGAGGGAAAAACTGGAAAAACCCCTGCAACAGCCTGGCACACACAGCTGCTTGGTAGGCCCGAGCTGGATTATAAAGGGCCATCTCTCAGTCAAGCCTTGGGTCTTAGGATGCTCCCGTGCATTACTGGCCTCCCCTCTACCCTGCCATTGACTTCAGGCTGCATGGCTAGCTCTGGCCAGTTTGGACTGCAAGTCAAGGGGATGGACTAATTTCTAGCAGAACAATAAATGAGACTAGAGGGAGAAACAAAACAGAAGTCTGAGCACAGGGCTCGTGTTGTTCCAAGATTTCAAGGTGACAACTGTTACCCTATTGGTGGTGAAGGCTCATACACTTGTCTGCACAGCTGATTCTGTTCTAAAATGAAGACGTTCCAGGTAGAGCTCACTGTCGTGGATGTTTCTGTGAGGGAAGCTAAGGTGAGGAAGCCTGAAACTTGACGTCTAAATTGAATTAATGGCAGATACTCCAAACCATCGTCCCTGCCACTGTGGGGATCACAGGGCAGTGGTCACCTATAAGTGAGTTGTGATTTATTTGGGATATTTCTGTCGGGTGCATTTTCCTTGTGGGACCTGGGTGGAGAATCTGGTCTCTGTTATTGCAAATGTGTCCTCATCCATGCAATGACCATTTTTCTGAAACTCCACTATGTGTTGGTCCTGTCTTAGGTACTAAGGGATGAAGGGAGGAAAGAGCATCTCTGAGACTTAGATGCCTAAAGTCAACTGCCATAGGCTCAGGGATAAGGATGGGCTCAGAAGTAACTGATATCCCGTTTATGCCCCGTCTCTGAGCCCTAGGCTCAGGGATAAGGATGGGCTCAGAAGTAACTGACATCCCATTTATGCCCCATCTCTGAGCCCAAGAATTTATAGATGGCCCCATGAAGTTTTTATGTGATGCACAGTCTACTAACAAATCCAGAAGCTTTGTACCTACTTGGTGCTTCCTTCTTGGTTCTCAAAGAGCTTTCCCATGTTAACATTGATGTCTCCATTTTACAAGTGGGAAGTCAAAGCTCGTAGAAGACACACAACTACTTGGGGAGAATGTCAAGAACCAAGCCTACATCTCTTAATTTCTAACCCAGGCTTCTTTCCAGTTTACTAAGGAGGAAACAAAGCCTCAACCCATCTGAATAGAGAAGACAAACCCTGCCGCCCATCACTGCAACATCCTGTTTACATGAAGGAGCACCCAATCCTAAATTTAGCAAACACCAGACCTCATTTCGGCCATGCCCTCATGTTCAAAAGTGCTGAGGAGGCTGTATTTTTTCCCAAGCATCTTGGAGGCACCGGGATGTAGGGTACTATTTGTAGCCTGAATGCATTAATCATTTAGAGGCTGAGATCCAGTTTGGAGAGTGGTTGGGTGTCCACTCATCCATCCTCGCAAAGCACACTCCAGATCAATGTTCTCCTCGGAGCCAAAATCGGAAACACAGCCAGCCTCATTGGGCAGGCCATTATTGGGAGTATTTGGAGAAGGATTTGGAGGACTGCAAATTCTGGACAGGGGCCAGCCCTTCCTGGTAATGTTCAATAATAATACCTAATATGTGCAAAGCACCCTGAGTTTACAATGCACCTTCACTCCCATTATCTTGTGCAATCCTCCCAGAAACCCTGAGGAAGGTGAGCTGCAACAGCCCTATTTGCAGAGAAGGATGCTGAGGTTCAGAGGCTGAGTGACACACACAGCCACACAGCTGGTCAGTGAAAGAGCACAACAAGCAGGGGAGTAGCTCCCTACTATCTACTCTTCCTGCAAATCTGTATTATTGTCTTTGGGTTGGCCACAAAAAGGCCCAAAAAAGGCCCTCCTGCACTTGCCCCCACTGCCCTCACCAACGGGTCAGTTGTGATGTTTCCTACATCTAGAGTGGGGCTACTGAAGCATATTACATGTATTCAGGGACCAGTGTATCCCCCCCTTCTCCACACTGCAGTGCCATGAGCTATAGGACACATGGGCCCCCAGTAAGGTGGCCTTATCCTACCCTGCTCTTTCCAACTTCCTCCAGCTGAGCTGTGAAAACTGTTCTGTGAAAGCTGTTGCATCCTGGCTTTGGAGAAAATGGCAGGTCCTGGGGTGGAATGTGGTTTGGGGTGCACAGGAGAGATGCCAGTGGGCAATCAATGGGCAACTGGGGTTTGGGAAGAGATATGTGCTAGTTCCAATTGAAGAATCCCAGGCTGCACTACAATGGCTGGATAGGAAGGGGCAGGACTATAGGTAGTAGGAGGGAAGGAGAAGGAGGGAGAAACTGAGGCACTGTACCGGACGATGAAGGGTCAAACAGGTTGGAGACAGAACCCAGAGATAGCACTTGATCAGAGTTGGTGTCTGTACCTGTGGGCAATGTATAGGGAGAAGGAGCTGACCACTGAGCTGACCTCAGTTTCAGCAGGAACAGAATATTGTATTAAAGCAAGTTCATTTATTCAAAGCATACTTATAGAGGACCTACTCTGTGCCAGGCCCTGAGGTTAAGAATTTACCTGAGGTTAAGAATTTAAGTCTAGAACCAGAAGATCCTTAGAAAGCAATTGGTTCAAACCCAGCATCATCCAGGTAACACTGAGGCTCAGTGAGGGATGGAGGTTGACTCAAGGTTACCAAAGAGACCAAAAACAAAGTGACACTCAGATCTCTGGATCCTTAACCCAAATCCCTCAACACCACCCTGAAGCTCTCTTCTCAACACATGGGCTGGTGGGACAGAGACATGGATCTCTAGAGGCATTCTCAGGTCATGAATCCATCCATCAGGCTCATTCTTTGCAGCTAAGCAAAGATCCAGTGTCTAAAAACATGGTAAGTGCCATTGCTTGGCTTTGCCTGGAGGGCTCAGAGAATCAGTCCCCCATGTACAAGATGCCAGATCCCCTAGGTCCTAGGCTATGCTCCTCACCTTCCTGCTGTCTGATTTCTTTTCATTCCTCCCTTGGAGCTGAGATTCACATTGTGTCTCCCCAGCTTATTCTAAAAGCCCCTAAGTGTTTTTCTCTTGAGTAAATGACTCAGCAAAAAAACCCAAACCAAACCACAACAAACAAACAAACAAACAAACAAAAAAGAAAGAAAGAAAGAGAAAGAAAAAGAAAAAGTTATTTCACACCCCAGCAAGGTGAGCTCAACCAAATGACCTTCCCCAAGCCACAAACAGATTTTTGCACCTGTATTAAATGAGGTGCTATTTTCTAAACCACAGATTAGGCTGCTTGAATGGAGGAAAGCCAGCTTCCTGGCTAGGTATTTCAATGTTCTGGGCCTTGGTTTCCTCATCTGTAAGATGATGGGAAGAGCCCTGGCCCATCATGTGGATCCCTGAGCCAACCATGAATGGAACGGCTTAGCCTAGAGTCTGGCATACAGTTGGGCTTCAGCAACCATAGCCATCTCTAGCCAGGCAGGACCTCTATGGGAGATGCAGGCTGCCCACTGAAATGCTGACTGTTCTTCTGGTTCCTAGAGCTGTCTCTCACACGTTAGCGTGCCTAAAAGTCATCTGAAGAGACTGTGAAAATCTACAACCTACAGATTGTTAAATTTTTCTGCACCCCGCCCTCAGAATTTGGAATGAGGTCTGGGAACCTGCACTTTGGTGAATTTCTCTGGATTGCTGTGGATCCCAAAAGCCATGCTGTGAGAAGGCACAATGTAGGTCACTAGATAAATCCTCAATGCAACAATGCAGCTTTTGAAAAATGCATTGTGCCAGGTCAATTCCATGTCCTTCTGTGATGAGGTGATAGGACAGGGAGCTGAGGGTGAAGGTGCCCTCTGGAATGGGTTCTCCATCAAGGGCGGGTAAGAAGGAGCAGAAGAAACCAGGACTTTCAGAGCTGTGAGTGTGAATCACACCTGGGTGTCAGGACATTTTCTTGCCTTGTCTAAATGACGCTGTGGTCCTGTTTCAGTTCTGCAGGCCCCATGGGCCATTTCTGTCTAACTCAGCTCTGCTCTAGGGCTCCCAGATTTGTTCCTGGTTTTCTCACTCATTCACTCACTCACTCAATAAGCAAACAACTTGATCCCCTCCTTGGTGCCTGAACTAACATTTGTTTGGTGCCAGGCTCTGTGACAACAAAAGCCTGGTGACCTTCAACTTGTCACACTTCTCTAAACCACCTGGAAGAGGGCAAAACAACAAGTATTTTAGAGGGTTACAGTGAGGATTTGATGAGAGAGTGCATGGGAAGTGCTCAGCTGGGGACCCGGTCCACAGAAGGTTAGGAGCGTTCACCTTTTCTGTAGCATATGATTCACACGTGCAATCTCATCGGTCCTTCCAAACCCCCACTGCGCTCTGTATCCAGGAACAGTGAACTTACCTCAGTTCCTCAGGGACCCTATGCTTTCTAGCCTCCAGACCTTTGCAGTGCTGTTCTCTCTGCTGAGAACACTCTTCCACTCCATCCCAAACACATACACAATGCCTGGCTAATTTATCCTTGAGATTGCCAATGTCACTTCAAGGGAGTCTTCCCTGATGCCACCACCCTGACTAGTAGAGGCTCCCTTGCCATGCATTTCTATAGCACAGTGTTTCTCAGCTTGGGTGTTTTGGACATTTGGAGATGCCGAATTCATTGTTGTGGAGGCTGACCTGGGCAGTATATGACAGTTAGCAGCATCACTGGCATGTATCCACTAGATGCCAGAAGCATTCCCCAGGTTGTGCAAACACAAAGATTTATAGACATTAACAAATGTCTGCTGGGGGAAACAAAATTTTCTGTGTCTGAAAACCACCACGTTGACATCTTTTTCTTCAATCATGAACACAACAGCCTACAAGTTCTAAGTGTCCAATGTCTGTCTTCCCTGAGAGAGTGAACTTCATAAGGGCAGGAGCTGGGATTGCCTCATCCATTGAAAAATCCTCTGTACTGAACTTACTTCCCCACAGAGAAAGGACTCAAGAAATAGTTGTTGGATGGATGGATGAAGAGATTCACCAAAGTGACACAGGCAGCAAATAGCTCAGCAGGACTGTGAACCTGGTCTCTGCCTGTAGAGCCTACATAGCAACTGCTGAGGTGCCCCATCCACCGATCTCATCAAGAGTTCCTCTGTATTCACAACAGGACTGATGTTTAATGCTCATGGAGAAACCAGAAAGAAAGCAAAGAAGACCCTGCAGATGACAAGAAGAGCAGACCAGCACGTCTTCCAAGAGGAAAGAAAGAGGGGTCATTTGTGTTGGAGACAACAAAATATCCAGATAGGGTTTAGCTCATAGTGGGCTGGGCTGAGGGGGATACAGTCTTACAGACAAATGATATTATAGCTCCAGGTTACCTAAATAACATGCAGAACTTATTAAAATGCAATTTCCTGGGCCTCATCTCAGACCTGTGATGGGACCCATAATTCTCGATTTTTAAGAAGCATCCCCAGCTTATTCTTATAAGAAAAATTTGGGAAATATTGCTCCATGTCACAAACTAGGATGAGTGAGTGGTACCAAGCTTTCATTCATTCATTCATTCACTAATCATTTAATGATCACCTAGTATGTGTCAGGCCAGGTATCAGGTGGAGAGGAATGAGTAACAAACAAGACAGTTTTTGTCTTCTAGGAGCCCACGGTCTAGTGGATAAGGCATTAATGACTTAGTGACACAGATAATGAATTAGTTAGTGTTGAGAAATCAGGATTACTATAAGCATACAACCAGGAAACCTAAACAAGACCGACTTTTTTTTTTTTCTTTTTGTCCATACAGGATCTGCATTCTTTTTCAGCAATGACCTAATTTTACCAATCAAATGATTCTACCTAGGAGTTTTTCTATCTGGAGTGAGTAATTTAAAGAAGCAGGGACAATGGCTGATTCATCCAGAAGGGGCAAGAGGGAAGCATAAATCATCCATCCAGTGACCAGCGTTTCCCACAGCAGTTGCACCCTGTATTAGCTATTACCTATTGCTGTGTAACAAATAACACCAAATTGTGTAGCTTAAAAGAACATTTCTGATCTCACAGTGTCTGTGGGTCATGAATCCAGGCACTGCTTAGTTGAGCTCTTTAGCTCAGGGTCTCTGATGAGGTTACAGTCAAGGTATCAACGAGGAAAAGGTCAGCTTCCAAGATCACTCATGTGCTTGCTGGCAGGATTTGGTTCCTCACTGGCTGTTGGCCAGAGACCTCCCTCAGTCCTTTGCCATGTGGTCCTCTCCACAGGGCAACTCTTAAAATGGCAGCTCCTTTCCAACAGAGCAAGCAAGTGAGAGAATAAGATAGAAGTCAGAGGTTTTCTATAATCCAATAAAAGAATGCATATGCCTCCATCACTTTTTATGGGGTTCTACTCATGAGAAGTAAGACACTAAGTCCAGCACAGACTCAAGAAGGGATTACATAAGGTCTTGAATACCATGAGGCGGGGACCCCGGCAATCATTGCAGAATCTGCCTACCACATATCCAATAGGTCCTATGGTTGGATTTGGGCTATTTCTCATGTCTTCTTTCCTGGATCCCAGCTCACTTTCCAGTCTTCCAGGAGATTCCATTCACTGCCTGATAACCTTTTCTGCTTAATGCTTTCCTGGTGTCTGTCACTGGAAATCAAGAATATTGAGGGGGACCTCCAGGCGTGGATAATAATTTCATGTCTTACAAGGTAAATCAGCAGAGGGATGCTATATTAGTTTCCTAAGCATAGAGTACTACAAACTGGGAGGCTTAAAACAAAAGAAGTTTATTATCTCTCAGTTCGGGAGGACAGAAGTCCAAAATCAAGGTGTCAATAAGGCCATGCTTTTTCTGAAACCTGAAGGGGAGAATCCTTCCTTGCCTCTTCCTAGCTTCTGACAGTTTTTCAGCAATCCTTGGCATTCCTGGGCTGGCAACTACAACACTTCAATGTCCACCTTCATTGTCACATGACATTTTCTCCTTGTGTGTATGTCACTATGTCTCTTCTCCTCTTCTTATAAGGACACCAGTCATATTGGATTAAGGTCCTACTCTACTTTAGTATGACCTCATATTAACTAATTACATCTCCAATGACCCTATTTCCAAACAGTGAATCCTATTCATGTTCAAAGATACTGGGGGTTAGGACTCTAATATACCTTTTAGAGGGGCACAATTCAATTTATAATGGATGTCAAGAGTCAGACACACAGTAGACTCTCAGCAAATACATACTAAATCAGTGGATGAATAATGTAGGCAAAAAGGTGGCAGATTTGATTTCAGCCTTGGAATGGGCATCCATCCATCCATGAACAGGATTCATCCATCCAATCCACTAATATCCACTGAGCACCTACCAAAGTAGGTAGTAGTAGCCACTGTTCTAGGTGCTGGAGACATAGTGATGGCAAAACAAAGTCCCTCCCCCGCCTCCCCAGTTGAAGTTACATTCTAGTGGCAAAGACAGAAAACAAATAAAGAAATATATGATCTTATGGTAGGTACCAAGCATTATAAAGAACAATAAAGCAAGAAGAGAGACAAATAGTCATGGCTATGGGTATGGGCAGGGAAAGCTTCTCTATGAAGGTGGTATTTGCCTTCATTCTTTAAATCTTGTCTAGAGCTACAGCCCAAAACAGTATTTGAGAGAATAGAGGGACTGACTTTCTGGGGCCAAGAGCTGGGAAACAGGAGGTGTTTGGGGAGTTGTACAGAAGGGGACTGCAGGTAACGCAGGTCTTGGCCAATAAGAAGGCTAAAGCCCAGTTCTCAGAAGGGGCCAGATGATCAGCAAGATGGCCACCTTGGAGTCTGGCCCTCTTGGTAACAAGCTAGGACTGGGACTATGGGGCAATAAGGATAAGGATGATATCTACTGATTTTTGCATGTGTTAAACATTTACATGAGTTCATTTAATCCTCAGAATAACCCTATAAGTTAGGTACTATGACTACTCCCATTTTATGGATGAGGAAACAAAGGCCCAGAAAGAGGAACAACTTGCCCCTGGTCTCATAGTTAGTAGCAGAGGCAGGACTTGAACTCAGTCTTGTCAGACTTCACAGTCTTAGTCCCAGAAACAGATGTATGTGGGGAGGGTAAATTAAGAGATTCCATGTGTCAGCATTGGAGAGATTCTGTAGCAGAGGACTCTAGGCATGATTTGGGTTACCAGAAGAGAAACTAATCTCTGCGTCCATGGCAAAGATTCAGTCTAAGCAGGGCTCACGTCAATTCATGATGGGCAATAACAAAAGCTAACAAATGGAAAAAGAAATGTTAGAACATGTACCCTACTAGATGTCAAGATTCATTATAAACTTGCTATAATTGAGACAGCATGATATTAAAACACAAATTGACAAATAGACCAGTGGAATGGAATAGAGCTCTCTTATTGGGAGAGGGGAACGAGCCCAATCCCTACCTCACTCCATATATAAGAGATCAATTCCAGCTGGATGTTAGATCTAAATGTGAAAGATAAAACAAAGCAGTGTTAGTCAAAAGGTAAAAACTAAAACAACAACAAAACCAAACCCCATTTCCATCAACAGTAGGATAGATGATAAATAGTGGTATATTTATGCAATATTGAATAGGAATATGCTACTACTAAATATTGCAGCAACATGAACAAATTCTACAATCATAATGTTCAATGAAAGAAAAACATAAAAGGACATATCCCCTATGATTCTACTCATATAAAGTTCAAACAGACAAATTTAATTGATATCATTAGAGGTCAGAATACTGATAGTCTTTGGGGAAGAAGTTGGGTGTCATCACTAGCAAGGGCAAAAGAGGAGGTTTCTGGGTTCTGGTAAGTCTCTACTTATGGACCTCAGCAGAACTCTCAGAGGTTTGTTCATTGTGGCAATTCATCAAGCAATGCATTTATTACTTGTCTGCTTCTTTGTATGAATATCACAATAAAGTTATTTATTTTAAAGAGTGAGGGTCCATATCTGGGCTCTCTACTCTGTTCCACTGGTCTATGTGTCTGTTTTTATGCCAGTACCATGCTGTCTTGGTGATCACAGCTTTGTAGTAAAGCTTGAAATCAGGTAATGTGATGCCCCCAGTTTTGTTTTTCTTTTTCAACATTTCCTTAGCAATTCAGGGACTCTTCTGAT
This sequence comes from Mellivora capensis, assembly GCA_004024625.1. Classification (NCBI taxonomy): domain Eukaryota; kingdom Metazoa; phylum Chordata; class Mammalia; order Carnivora; family Mustelidae; genus Mellivora; species Mellivora capensis. Next base: position 24,446 of record PISX010020916.1, on the reverse strand, counting down.
TCCATACAAATTTTAGGATTATTTGCTCCAGCTCTTTGAAAAATACTGGTGGAATTTTTATCGGAATGGCATTAAAAGTATAGATTGCTCTAGGCAGTATAGACATTTTAACAATGTTTATTCTACCAATCCAAGAGCATAGAATGGTCTTCCATTTTTTGTGTCTTCTTCAATTTCATTCATGAGTGTTCTGTAGTTCCTCGAGTATAGATCCTTTACCTCTTTGGTTAGGTTTATTCCCAGATATCTTATGGTTCTTGGTGCTATAGTAAATGGAATTGATTCTCTAATTTCCCTTTCTGTATTTTCATTGTTAGTGTATAAGAAAGCCACTGATTTCTGTACATTGACTTTGTATCCTGCCACATTACTGAATTGCTGTATGAGTTCTAGTAGTTTGGGGGTGGAGTCTTTAAAGAGTAAGGAATGAAAAATTATCTGCAACAAACTGAAAAACGGTAATAGTTTTAAATATAAAGCACGAGTCAAAATCAATAAGAAAATACTAAGACTTCTCCATTAGGAAAACCAGTAAAGGGGACATAAACAACTGATAAGAGAGGCCTTACAAAGGCTGTGTATATGCTTGAAAAAATCTTTAACCTTCGTAGTGAGGAAATAAGTTAAAAATTTAAAACAATGAGATATCAGTTAAACTGAACAGATTGGCAAATACTTAATAACAAATAGTAAGGACTTCTGCTTCTGGCCATAATGGAATAACAGAGAACACATTTCCACATACACTCTCACACTACTACCACCTTAAACAACTAAAAATAAAAACAAACAAAATTATATGAGATAATGGTTTTTAGTTATTGGACTGTAAGAGCACTCTATAGAAATTCCTGAGAGAAGGGAAACAAATGAGGGGAGCCCTATGATGCCTCAACTTACTTACTGATGAGCATTTCCAAGCCACAGAACAGAGAAAAAGGAACCGGCAGAGAGACTGGTAGTCCTCCTTAAGTAGAGTAGGCAGAATTGAGAGTTCATAGAGCTCAAAGAGGCTAGAATTTACAAGGTGGGGTACAGAGTAGAATGCTGCTGAGACCTGGAGAGCTGGAGTATGAGGCCTGGAGAGCTTTAGAAAGTTTCCCTTAAATCTTGAGCCAAGTACTGATCAGCATATGCATGTGAGTAAACCACCCAAGGCTTGGGAAGGAACCACTGAAAAGGAGTAGAAAGAATAATTCTTAATTTCCAAACTCACACAGGGTCTGTAAAGGTTCACATTCATATCAACCAGAGTTGGAAGACCTTCTAACACACAAGGCTTTTGGTACAGCTCTCAGAAGGCTATTTCCTTGGTATTGGGGCCAATTCAGGCCTGAACTAAAGGATATTCTGTTCCTGCATAACAAAGCTTAAAAACAAGACTCAAAAGTATCAAAATGTTTCCTAGTAATTTAACCAAATCTTAGAACAAAGTTCAAATGTATTTAGAGAAAACTGAAGAAATCCATCACCCAATATGAAATCCACAATAATTTTTTAAAAATTACCAAGCATGCAAAGAAGCAGTAAAAACTGAACCATAATGAGGAATAAACTCATTCAATTAAAACATATCCAGAAGTGAGGCAGAAATAAAATTAGTAGAATGACATTAAAATAGCTCTTTCAAAAATATATGTAAAAGAAGGGGAAAGCAAGGAGAGGCATGCATAGGAGAGATATGGGAGATAAAAAAGTACCAAATCAAACAGAGATTAAAAGTAAAATGTCTGGATATGAGTGGAATTAATAGCAAGTTAGCTTTAGCAGAAGAAAATACTAGTAAACTTTATAAATAGCAATAGAAACTATCAAAAATGAAATATGGGGAGTAGAAAAGAACAGAAGAAGAAAATGAACAAAGCATTCATGAGCTATGAAACAAGGGGCCTAATATTCATATAATTGGACACCCCAAAGTAGAGGAAAATAGAGTTTTGTTTGGGGGAGGAGGAACAAAAAAAGGTCCTAAGAAATAATGGCCAAACATTTAAAAAATGTTGATGAAATCTACTAATCCACAGATTCCGGATGTTCTAGAACCTCAAACACAGAAAAAATTAGACAACTACACCATAATCAAACTTCTTAAAACTAGTAAAAAAGAGAATCGTATAGGCACCCAGAGAGAAAGCACATTGTAAGTATAGAGAAACAAAGGAGAGAACAACTTTTCATTTTCCACTGCAGACTTTTCACTGGAAACAATGAAAGCTAGGAGGAAGTGGGACAATATTTTTAAAGTACAGGCAAAAAATTGTCAACCTAAAAAAAAAAAATTGTCAACCTAGATTACACTAGAAATATAGTGAAAACATCTTTCAAAAATGAAGGAAAACAAAAGAAAAGGAGAAAATGAAACCCTAATACTCTGCTGGTGACTTTGTACTGGTGAGATCTACTGTGGAAAACAGTCTGGCAGTTTCTCAAAAGGGTAAACATAGTCACCATATGACCCAGGAATTCCACTCCTAGGTATATACACAAGAGGATGGCAACAAATTTCTAGACAAAAGCTTGTATGTAAATTTCATAGCAGAATTATTTATACTAGTCAAGAATGAAAATAACCTAGATCTTCACCAACTAATGAACAGATTAATGTAATGTGGAATATCCATACAATAGAACATTATTTCGCCATAAAAAGGAATGAACTACTGATACATGTTATAACATGGATGAACCTTGAAAACACAGTAAGTGAAAAAAGTCAGACAAAAAAAATGCCACATATTATATGTTTCTAATTATATGAAATGTCCAGAAGACGCAAATCTATAGAAACAGAAAATAAATTAGTGGTGTATAAGGCTAGGAGAGGAGGAAAATAAAGACAGAGTGAGTGCAAATGGGTATAGGGTTTCTTTTTTGGGGTGATAAAAAGTGTTCTAAAATTAGTATTGATGGTTCCACTGCACATTTTAAAACAAAGAACTTTACATGTAAATTATATCTCAATGAAGCTGTGATATTTTTAAAAACAAAGGTAAAATAAAGACTTTTCCAGACACACAAGCTGAAAGACTTCATCACAAGCACCTTCAGAAGTGTTAAAGGAACTTCTCGAAACAGAAGGGAAATTATAGGGGCGCCTGGGTGGCTCAGTGGGTTAAAGCCTCTGCCTTCGGCTCAGGTTATGATCTCAGGGTCCTGGGATCGAGCCCCACATCGGGCTCTCTGCTCAGCAGGGAGCCTGCTTCCTCCTCTCTCTCTGCCTGCCTCTCTGCCTACTTGTGATCTCTGTCTGTCAAATAAATAAAATCTTAAAAAAAAAAAAACCCTTTAAGAGATAATTAGCTGTTTAAAACAAAAACAGTAATTTATTGGGGGAGATTATAATATAAGTAGAAGTAAAACACAAGACAACACTAGGACAAAAGCCAAGAGAGGGAAGGTGAAGTATTCCGTCAGGGTCCTTATGTTTCTTGAGAAGTGGTGTACTTGAATGCCAACTGTGGTAAGTTAAAGATATAATCCATAAGCCCAACAGCAACTGCTACAAAATTAGGGATATTAATAGTCCAACAAGGATGATAAAATAGAATCATAAAAGATGCTTGATTGGTCCGGTGCAGGGGGACAAAATGAATAAAGATAAAATAGGACAAGTAGAAAGGAAATAGCAATATGGTAGCTTTAAACCCAATTATATCAATCATCACATGATATTTAAACAGCAAAAACACCCCAGTTAAAAGGCAGATGTTGTCACACTGAATAAAAAAAACAAGACCCGATTATATGCTGTCTGTAATAAACCATGTAGAATATCCAGATCCAAATATCTGAATCGGGTTGAAGGGAAAGGATAGAAAGTCATTTATATGGTTTCGCTTATTTGTGGAGCTTAAGGAATAACACAGAGGACATAGGGAGATGGAGAAGAGAAGTGAGTTGGGGGAACTTGGAGGGGGAGACAAACCACGAGAGACTGTGGATTCTGAGGAACTAACTAACTGAGGGTTTTGGAGGGAAGAGGGGTGGGAGGTTGGGTGAGCCTGGTGGTGGGTATTGTGGAGGGCACGAAGCATGGAGCACTGGGTGTGGTACATAAACAATGAATTCTGGAAAACTGAAAAGAAATTTTAAAAAACTAAAAATTACAAAAAATAAGAAAAGGAAAGGATCTGTTCTGCAAATACTAATCTATAGAAAAGTTGGTGTGGCTATATCAATATCACAGTGAGGCAAGATATCCTTGGGCAAGATGGTAAAAATGTAAATTCCTGGGTTCTACCCGAGGACAGGACTATCCCAAGGGGCTGGAAGCTATAAGCCTTGAAAGCCCAGCTGAGAACTGGTATGCATTTGGGCAGGCAACAGATTCACTGCTGGGTTTGGAATGCATGTGTGGAATGTGTGGAGGTGGTGTTGCAGGCTGGAGACGGAGACCCAGGGAGGCAAGGGGTGATGGGGGCCTGGGCCACTGCAGAGGCAGAGATGCATGGTGTGTTTGACAGACCATAGAGGCAGAATGGAAAAGGCAGAAGGTGGAAGAAACAGGGACAGATAGGAAGAATCTGAGCCAGAGGGACTGAGAGATAGGTCCATAGCATAAAGATAGGAAAATGAGGAGGAAGAATGGTTAGTAGGTAGGGAGATCCAGGTTGGAGGGAAAATGCTGATCCATTTAGCATTTACTATACAACTAGAATGTGACAAGACACCCTGAGCTGATTGATGGCCTATGGAGAGGTCAGAGATAAGGGAAGCTCAGCCCCCTCCTTCCAGAAGCAAAATAAAAGTCTGCATTAGTGGGATCTGTATTATTCTGGCCTGCATTATGAATTGAGAATGCTCTGGAATGTGGCATTTCCCAAACCCACCTGACCATCTAAAGAGCAGAAGCATAGCAGTGGTTATCAATTACTGAGCACCTACTGCACGCTAGGTGCTTTATCTGCAGCTGGGCTTTTAGGGAACACACTCACTTTGCAGCGCATCTCTAAGATATGAGAGCTCCCCCTCACAAAACCCCAGTTGCATGTGTGTCTCATTCCTACAAATCTTTCCCCAACTTTCCCCACTGATATGGTATTGGAAGATGAAATAGAATTTCGAGTCCTGTTGGAAGGAATAAAGTGGCAACTTGGACAGGTAAAGCCATCCTACAAATAAATGCAGCTGAGTTAGGGTCTCCACCCTGACCCCCTACCCTGTGTGGCCACTAGGAATCCCCTTGTCAGTTCCCAGGCCACTGGCCACATGCTGGTGCTGGGGGAATATTGCAACAGCAGTGGCAGAGTGAGCTCCAGGAGATGGCCACCCTCTCCCCCCTTAGGAGAGATTTCCCTCATATCTTCCACTGTGAGGCCACAGAACTATTATGATCATTTTATAGATGAAGAAAGGCTTACAAGGGTTCAGTGACTTGCCCGGGGAAACACTGCCACTAAATGGATCTGAACCCAGACCACCTTGACTACAGATTCTAGTTCCTTAACTCTTACACGGTGAGTCTTCTCACAGATATGGGGTTAGGGCAACAGAATTTGCAAGATGTCCCTCTGCAGGACACTGAACTTATAATACAGATGAGCCTACAATATCTAGAGCCAGAAGTGTTCAAAGAATGCGGCGGGCATCCCAAAAAGACATAGGAGCCAGCTCCCACGGGCCCAATCTGGGACAATTTGAGGATCAAAATAAATAATCACAGTAATGCACCATAACCCATTAAATAAAATGGGAATCCATGAGTCTATACTGAATCTGTGCATAAATGAGTAAATAAATGGAAGAGGAGAAAGCTTTTCATTATGGTTGGATTGCCAACTGATGAATTTAGAAGGAATGATGGAATCAGAAAATCGCCATTTGGCAACCGTCTTTGTAATACTTGATTCAGGCAGGAATCATGAATAAATGCTAAAACTAGTGGGCTGAAAGTTTGATGGAAAATGGAATATTTGCCTAATTCCAAGGTACTTCCTCCATAAAACACTTCTTGGTGACTAAGGGGAAGAAAGGGACTTTACTTCAGGGAAATCTGGCAGACACCACCTTAATCAAGTGATTAAAGCTAACCTGACCAGTGATGAGACAAACAGAAATTGTGTACTACCTGACAGGATGCCACGAGAAGGAAACATCCCTTCTGTGATAGTCCTAAAGTGGGCAACCTGAACCAGTAATGAGAAATAGCAGCACAAGTGATACTGAGGGACATTTTATAACATATCTGGCCTATAATCTTTGAGGTCATGCAAACATCGGGAAGATTAAGGAACTGTTCTAGAATGAAAGAGACCAAAGATGTAAGAGACGTGATTCAGGACTGGATCCTCTGCTATCAGACATCATAACTGGTAAACTTGAATGCAGTCTGAGCATTAGATGCTTATAATGCATGGATGGATGTGATTTCCCAATGTGGGTGCTTGTAGTGAAGTGGAGAATATCCTTATTTGTAAGAAATACACACAAAGTATTTGGGGATGATAGGGCATCTTTTAGCAGCTTAACTTTCAGAAGGTTCAGGGGAGCAATGCTCTTGGTCCTATTGTTGCGACTTTCTGTAAATTTGAAATAATTTTAAAAATGGAGTTGCTTTTTGGGAAAATTTTCTCTGTTATTATCTAAGGAAGGTGTTCACCTGTGGAAAGGAATAGGGGAGAGAACTTTCTTTTATTTTTGGGGGGGGTGCGGGGGGGTAGGGGGAGAATTTTCTAAGAAGAGCCAAGGTTTTCTTTTCTCCTGTCACACAGGTCATTGATGAGCTCCTGACATCTGGGGCAAAGGCCTGGGTCTGATTCCAGAGACCTAGGCTTGAGGCCAGTCTCCTGATTGCACACTTGCAGCAATGTAGAGCTCAGCACCTCTAATGTAAGCTGTCACTGTTGGCAACCCGCGACTCAGGTCTGAGCCAGGCTGATCTGCACCCTAGGAGGACCAGATCCCTTCTGACTTAAGCATCAATTCAGTTTTTTTTTTTAAATTTTTTTAAAATTTCTTTTCAGCGTAACAGAATTCATAGTTTTACACCACACCCAGTGCTCAATGCAATGCGTGCCCTCCACAATACCCACCACCAGGCTCCCCGAACCTCCCACCCCCCGCCCCTTCAAAACCCTCGGGTTATTTTTCAGAGTCCATAGTCTCTCATGGTTCATCTCCCCCCCAGTTTCCCTCAACTCCCTTCTCCTCTCCATCTCCCCATGTCCATCAATTCAGTTTTACTGGGAAGTATTCCTTCAGCCTCCCGGGCCAGGCTTTGTAGTAATGGCGCCTCCTTGTGTCTGAGGAAAGATGTGCAGCCACCTCAAGCCAAGATCTTTCCAGATACATTTATCCTCACTACCCCCACCCCAAATTTTACTCCTCCTTGGACCAGCCAGCGTCTTTGCTCCCATTCATTCAGGCATTCGTTCTTTATTTTATTTGTTTCCCCTGCCCCCTTTTTTCATTCAAGCAGCAGCTGCACTCCAGGTAACTGTGCTTGACCCTGGAAGTACAAAAATGGATCATCCCCAGCCTTAACATCAAAGAACCCTCAGTCGGATGGAGGGACAGATTGCTATAACACAGCAGCAGGATCTGTGCCCTCCAGATGTAACCACAAGGGGCTCTGGGAGCATCCAAAACAATCTGGGAGGGCTTCCAGGGGGAGGTGACCACAGTCAAGCTCTTTTCTGCTCCTTGCTGCCACCATCCTGGAGTTCTCCAAAACTTGCTACTCTCTCCTCGAGGGCTTCCGGCTCTAGGGCTAGCTGATGGTGGGCTACACTTTCCAGGTCCTACACCTAGCCACAGAGGCATCCGGGTGCAGTGAGTCCCTCTGGGAAGCCCTGAGGCACAGCTTCCACTGCTGGCATTGATGACAATGATACTGATATGGATATCAATATTAGTAATTGTAGCTACCATTTAGTGAACTGTAGTTTGTTCCACTGTGCTCAGAACTGTGTAACACTGCATCATGTAATCCTCACAACTACCCCACAGGTAGTAAGATTATTCCCATTTCACAGAGGAGGCTCAGCAAAGTCACAGAGGGAATCTTGCCAATCTCCTTCCAGTCACTGAGTCTAGAGCTTTCCACAGTCTGCACCCATATTCCCCACTTTCCTGGCTGCACCATCCACTGAAGGTCCCCACTTTGATCACAGGTCACCTCTAGATCTCATCACCTAGCACATTTCAGGGGCTTGACTCAGGATTATTATGCTCAATGACTGGTGGGCATCTCCTTCCTTCACAGGAGACTGGAGTGAACCACAAAGCCGGTGAACAGCAGTGCCTGTACCTATATCAGCAGTGGGGACATTTACACTTCTCTGTATCCCCCAAGTTTATCATCCCTCAATCCATAGGCTTAATCCATATCTTTTGCTTGAAGGAAACTGCCTCCTGTTTTGGTACCTAATATTGGTCTGAAGCCATCAGAACCTTTATTTCCAAAGCTCAAAGTGATTTTGTTTTTGATATATGTCTAGAATCCTCCTGTAATACCATAGGGGATATTGAGCTGACTATTCTGGGGCAATGGTGAACATTTTCCTAGGGCCTGCTATATACACCACACTTGGTTATAGTCATTATATCCTTGATCATTGACTCCCTACTCATTCCTGAAGGAGTGGAGTCTCAGAGATGTGAGAAACATGGTGCCTTGGGTGCCCTCAAGTAAATTCTCCAGGTCCTCCCACTACACTCAGCCCCGTCTCCAGGATTTTGTGCTGGCTCTTCCCTCTGCCTGCATGCTTGTTCTTTGGAAGCTTCTCCTGGCCAGCTCCTGCTCATCATTCAGGTCTCTGCTCAGTGCCATCTGCTCTGACCATGCTACCCAGCCATGTCACTCTGTTTGATCTGCTTCTTCGTGGCGTTGATCACACTCTGAGATCCACATGCATTCCTTTGCTTCCTCACTGACTTCGTTTCCTACAAGCACATGTGCTCCACAAGGGCAGGGACTCAGCCATCTGCATCCCTGGTATCTAACACAGGGCCTGGCACATTGCAGGTGCTCAATAAGTATTTGCTGAGTGGATCAGCTCATTTGTAAGCCCTTTCCACTTGGCCTCTGATGACCCTTTCACCCACCCCCCCATCCCTCTCGCTGCTGCCACTGTGGTTATAACAACAATCCCTGGAGACCACCTCTAGCCCCTCAGGTGCTCAAGCCATCCTATAGAGTTGTCTTTTTAACCCACACTTCTCTTCATACCACTCCCCTCCTCAAAGGCATTATCATAATTGTCATCAGGACTCTTGTTTGATGAAGCCTGTGAATCTGTCATCATTGCTGCATTCACTGTCCCAAGGTTATTATTCACTGGACAGATGGGGTAATAGATGCTTAGGGAGGCTGAGTGCCTTGCCCAAGCGGACAGAGCCACTAAGTGGCAGAACTGGGATTTGAACCGAGGTCAGTGTGGCTCCCTAGGCCTGACTTGGCTGCTGTGTTCCACTATAGAGCACAGCTTTAGTAAGCATCAGACTGGAGCATGCATCAGAATTCCCAGGAGGGCTCATGACAACACAGGTGACCGGGCTCCAATCCCTAAAGGTGTGACTCAGCGGTCCTGGGGTGCACCTGAGAATCTGCATTGCTCACATGTTCCAAGTGAGGCTACCGCTGGCCTGCCGAGTGAGTAGTGTCACACTGGGAGGACCACAGACCTAAAAGAATGCATAGCAGCACCCAAAACAGTATTTTGTCTACAGTTTCAGGAGGTTCATGGATATCCTGCAGCCTCTACATGCATGCTGGAAGGGGATGAGGGCCCATGGACCTCATCTTAAGAACCACTCTTCACAGAAAGGATGTAAATCAGACCCATGATACCCCTAGCCTGGGAATTCTGTTCAGCAAGTTTCTGTAAACTGAGGGACACCTAAGTCTCACTCCCTATTCCCTTTGCACATCTGACTCTTCCTTAATAAAATTAATTATCTGACCTTGAAAGGTACCATAGCTGACACTCCATGGAAAAGCCTCTGCTTTTCTTACCGACGCAAATGATAAATATAGGGCCCAGAGCAATTTCTCTGAGATTTTGTGTCAGTTTTTAATAATTGTTGAGCAGAGCCTTGGGAGACAATTACAGAACTAGGACAGTTTTTTTTTTTTCCCTAAAACTACTTGGTTTCCAGCTCCTAAAACTTGTGGGTGGCTAATACTGACGAGTCCAGAAGGGTTCTGACATAATTTCCCCCAAGGGTGAGTGGTGCATAGAATTTGAAATTTTGTTCCAGTAAAGCAGTTGCATTGATACTCTCCTCCTCCACTCCTTCCACCCCTCCTCCTCCCTCTCCTGGTGAAGAGATGCCCCTTCTTCCCCCATCTTCACTCCACCCCTCCTTTCACCAGCCTGCTCTCTGAAACCAATTTATGCTAGGATATCCATCTGGAGGTTGGAACCTGCCTGTTGTTGATTGGGCACTGGGACCATTAGCCTTCTTCCTTGCTCTGGGGAATCCACACTGCTTGGCTGGCCTCAGGGGAGACCTGGACCAGTAGAGTTTTTCGGCCAGTGATAGACCAGGCCTCCCAGGACAGTCAAAGCATACAGGAACCCCTGGAAGCTTGTCTGGCATGCCCTCCCTACCTGATGATTTCCCCTTCCAGGCACATACCTGGCCATGGCCTGCATCTTCTGAGGTGATTTCCATGGCTGGGGGGAGCTGTCCCTGACTCCAGCAAGGCCAGCAACAGGCACTGGGTCCTTAATGCCAGTCTTGGATACTATCAATCACATCGTGTTGCAACTTGCTCCCTACCTTCCCCTGGTCCCCACCGCCCCTGGAAAGTGAGCATTTCTTCTCTATCCAGCACCCCCCAACCTCACTGACCCCACCTCCCCCATGGTTCTCCCTTTGGTCTTTCTGAGACACACTGGCCTCTGTGCAATTTCCAGGCACGGATGGTCCTGTCTCCTGGCCTTTGATGGAAGGAAGGAGTTTCCTCTTTCCCAGAGAGCTGGTTCTTCACATGACTCAGGACTCTGCTCAAACATCACTTCCCCAGACACCCCTATCCCTCTCCCTACACCCTGCTGTATTCTTTTTATAGCACTGGCCATTATCCTCACAATCCATACTTGGTGTTTGTCTGCTAGCTACAATGCGTGTCTCTCACTAGAGTGTAAGGACCACAAAGACAAGGACCAGGTTTGGCCTTTACCTACACTTGTATTTCCAGTTTTGGGGTAAGAGGAGATACTCAATAAATATGAATGAATGAATGCATGCATGCATGCTACTGTTGATGGAATAGATCATGTGTACTAGCCAGATGGTTCCACATTTATCCTCTCACCCATCCTGCAAAGTAGATTGCTGGACCTCTTTTTTTTCTTAAAAAAATTTTTTTAAAAAAATTTTAAGGCCAGAGTTGTTTATTTACTTCTCTGTTTTCGTTACATTTTTAAAATAGGTAAAATATTCACTATTTATTTATTTGTTTGTTTATATTTTTAAGTAGGCTTCACACCAACAACTGCGAAATCAAGGCCTGGGCTGAGATCAAGAGTTGGATACATAACCTACTGAGCCACTCAGGCACCCCAAGTAGGTATTATATTTAATGGTTCCCAAATGAAATAGCACAAAATCTATATAGTGAAATGTCTATCTCTGTCTCCAACTTGTTCCACTTTCCCCTTCTCTAGCCCCGTCCTAAGTAAACTCTTAACTTTCTTATGTATGCTTCCAGGATATCTTTAGGCAGATATAAAAATGCAAATATATACATTTATTTATTGCCCCTGTTTTTACACCAAAGGTCACACGTCACAAACACCATCCATATGTCCTGCTTAAAATTTATCCTGGACATCTTTGCCTTGGGGAACTCCCAGGCTCCTACCTGAGGTCTGACTGTCGAGGTCTGTCAGCTTCAGGGAGATCACGAATTCCCTGAAATTAGAGGCAAAATTTTGTGTTAATGTGCATGTGTCAATTTTCCTTTATTTCTTTTTAAAGAAACATAATTTCCATTATTTATTTTAAATTATATATTTTTTTCAGGGGGAATGAAGTGTATAGGAAAATGATATAAGAGGATTATTGTTACTGGGCCTCTTTTTTATGTGATAATGACTCATCTAAGAGAGGAGATTTCTCACTCAAGGTCACACCGTGATAGGGAAACCTGGCCAGGAACCTAAGTCTGTATGACTCCAGGCCTGAGGATGGGAGGTTACCCGCTGGCAGCTCAGGCTGGCCTTGATGAAGGTGAGATGACTGTGACCAAGGCCCAGGCTCGTGCTGATGGAGTGTAGGTGGGAACTCAGAAATCAGGGCTCAGGCAGCATGGGGTGACTATTGAATGGGATCTGGGGGTGCCCCTAGAAGGAGAATGAGGGCTAAGGCAGGACCTTAGGCAGACCTCAGAGTAGACCCAGAGCAAACCCTAGTTCCCCAGAGTGGGGAGGGGGCTCTTAGACACTGGGGGCAGGGGTTGGTCAGGGTGGGCCAGCCCCAGACCTTTCCAAGCCCCACACACATGATTTATGGAGCTGGGATGCTGACATGGTCCTGCTCTGCTGGGATGAGCTTGGGCAAGGCAGACGCAAGAGGTGGGGATGGTGGGGCGCCTGGGTGGCTCAGTGGGTTGAGCCTCTGCCTTCGGCTCAGGTCATGATCTCAGGGTCCTGGGATCGAGCCCCGCATCGGGCTCTCTGCTCAGTAGGGAGCCTGCTTCCCCTTCTCTCTCTGCCTGCCTTTCTGCCTACTTGTGATCTCTCTCTCTGTCAAATAAATAAAATCTTAAAAAAAAAAAAAGAAAAAAAAAGAGATGAGGATGGTTCTAGGTAGTTTCGCTGGACACATCTTTGCCACAGATGTTTCTCCTGCAAGCAATTTTGCCACATAGCTAATTGGCCATTAGGCAGTTTTGCCATAAAAGATAAAATAACTGTGACAGTTTGATTTTATTTCTCCACTGACAAAGTTTCCATTTTAATATTACATAAATCTTAATCCTCATAATCTATACAGTGATGAGTAGATGGAATGCTTAAGATAGTAGATGATAACAACTATACATAGGAAATACAGGGGTAAAACTGACTGCGGAGTGGGAAATATGACAGCATGAAGCCAGATTGTATACTGTATTATACTAGGAAATAATGGTGTGTTAGTTAGAAATATGTATCCTAGTATCTGGAAAACTGATACCTCTCCTAACAAATAAATAACTGTATCTATTGTTTTCATGTCTCATTTAATTCATTATCCTTTCTGTTGTCCCTCTTTTACTTTTCACTATTTTATCCTTACAAGCAAGATTTCCTTACGGCCAATTCTTTCTGTGGTGAAAATGCCAGACATGGAGATGGGGTGTCAAGATATGGGGGGCTCTGCAGAAGCCAGGGCTGGGGGTCACAAACCAGCACAACAGGTGGCAGAACTCTCGGGGGAGAAGGATGCTCACTGCTCAGAAGTATGCTAGAGTGACAGGCGTGCAGAGGGAAATCACAGGGATCTTGACTGTTAGGACAGCTCAGGACCCAACACTGCTCCCAAGAAGCGGACAGGACAGGGTGGTTGGGATTTCAGCACTTCAAGCCAAGTGTGGAGTCAGGAGCTTTGTGGGGCAACAGCACCCAGCTGGAGCCCGGAAGGAGGTTCCATAGTATCCCGATGAAGACAACAAAAACTGGAACCAAGAGGAAACAGTGCAGGGCCTGCCAGGATGACAGACACATGCATCTTCCTGAGAAGCAGAGGAGATAAAACCGAGATGAAATGGGTCGGAATGGCTTGACCAGGGCTTGGGATTTGGACTGGACGCAAAGCTAGGAAGCCGTGGGCAGCAGTAACAAGACCCATATCGACAGCACCGCCAAGGGTGGGAGGCTGTGCGTTCTCTCCTGCACATCTGTGAGATGGGACCATGATCCCAGCCTTGAAGGGTGTGGTGTCCATGAGGCAACTCGGACATACTACTGGTCCTTTCAGTCTCTGACCCAAGACTTAGAATTGACCTCTAGGAGGAAGTGCTGTGACTCCCTTTAGAGAATTTCCTTCCCCAAAGCACCTGCAGACCAGGTCTCAAGTGTCAACTCCTAGGAGCATTTACAGAGCACCAGATCCCTGTGTGGCCCCAAAAGGTGAATCAGATGTGAATCAGATGCTTGAGGTCCAAAGGTGAATTGGATGTGACTCCTGCTTCACACAGACTGGTGGAAAGGGGCATTCAAACAAATAAATGGTAACATCAAACTGTAGTCCTTTTGAGCATATTCAAGAAATGAAAACCATGGCCCTTTGGTAGTGGATTTAAGCCTCGAGGCTTGGAACCAAGGCCAGTGAACAAGGTGAATGACCCAGTTGGGAAATTTCGACAGACATGGGTGCCAGCTCTAGAACCAGACCTGGGTTCTCCTCACCCTGGGTGGTCAAATGCTCTGAATTTTCCCGGCCTCAGTCTGCTCTCCTGTGAAGCAGGATACCACAGGGACCTGGGGTTAGTGGCAAAGATGACACAAGATTAAACACAGGAAATGTGGAGTGAGCCCCGTCCCTGCTCCGTGATGAAGACTGTTACAATTCCAAGCCTTTTTTAGGAATTGAGAAGGTGTAAGCACCCCAGATGAGCATAGAGGCGTGGGGGGAGGGCTTAGGGGTCAGAGAAGGACAAGAGCGGAGGAGGGATAGTGCTCCTCTACACTTGCTTTGGGATGCTCATTAGGGATACTCTCCTTAAAAGCAGGACAAGCCTGCCACCCAGTGCTGCTAGGTGTCACCACAGCAGCCAGGCAGAGCAACTGTCTCTCCTGGCTCTACCGCGGTGTCCCCCAACCTGGGCCTGGCTGCTGGGAACCTCAATGGCTTTCAGAATTCTGTGATAACTCAAGGCTGCTACTCTCTCCTCTCACCCGAGAATTCCTCCTTTTGCCCAGTTCTTCAGTCATCAACTTGTAGGTCAAGAGAGGGACTTGAGACCCCAGGAGGAATGCCCTGCAGGTGCCACAAAGTCTGAGCACAGCTGGAGTCCATGATAGGAGCAAAATGACTGAGCACTCAGAGTGGCCACTGGGCAGGGACTCCGTAGAATATCAGGCCCCCATTAAAAGTGATCACTGTGAGAATGGGATGGCACAGGGAGAGTGAAAACAGCCAGCCGTACAACAACCTTCTGCCTGGTCTACTCAAAGGCATTTGGATTAGGTGGAAAAACTGAATACAACTTCTTGTTTATACAGCATATATTTCATTATTATATTTCCGTATTATAAATAATCAAGTCTTAAATGTTTTGTTATATTTTTATTATTTTGTTATAGCGCTTATGACTCTGAGCCCAGCACTGCAAAAGAGTTTGACACACAATATCTCATTAATCCTCACACTGCCCTATGTCTAGGAGCCATCATTCCTACTTTATAGATGGGGAAACTGAGGCACAGAGAGGCAAATCAATTAATCCAGAGTCATAAAGCCAGGATGAAGCAAAGCCAGGATTTGAACTCAGGTCTCCTGGCCCATTCTGTGCTTCTGAGCCTTGATTCCATAGTGGGTTCCTGGCCTTACAAGTTCCTTTGGGTCATCAAATCCTAAAGACACTTACCTGAGAAAAACATTTTTAAAAGTTCTACCAACAAATAGTTTTATACATACTTATACTCTTCAGTTGTACTTTATAAATGGTTCTCTATTTTAAAGAGGGAGGGGGAAGAGGGCTCATCCATCACGAATTTGTGGAGGAAATCTTATCTTCTATTCTCTCCTTTCTCTCCCTTCATGGGGTCCTGTCTTCATCCTCAGCCACTCACTCTCTTAGTTTTTAAAAACTTAATCTCATGAAAAACAAAACAAAACAACAAAAAAAACCCTTAATCTAATGAAAAGTCCTGATGAATGGATCCAAAAAGAATGATGGGAAGTAAGGCTTTAATGGTGGGGCAGAGGAGTGGCAAGGAGAAAGAGAGGGAACAAAAGGAGAGGGGAGACTTGGTGTTTAGGAGCACCTGGTAAACCACAAACACACTTGCAGGTGTGTCTGACATTCTCTTCTTTGAACCCTGTAGCCAGCATATGGGATGGGATGGGCATTACTCCCAGTTACAAGATGGGGACACTGAGGCTCCCAGGGGTTTGGGGACTTGTCCGAGGCCACCCAGCTAGAAAGTGGAGGAAGCAAGACTCACACCCAATGTTCTTTTTTTTTTTTTTTTTAAGATTTTATCTATCTATTTGACAGAGATCACAAGTAGGCAGAGAGGCAGGCAGAGAGGGAGGAAGGGAAGCAGGCTCCCCGCTGAGAAGAGAGCCTGATGTGGGGCTCCATCCCAGGACCCCGGGATCATGACCTGAGCCGAAAGCAGAGGCTTTAACCCACTGAGCCAGCCAGGCGCCCCACACTCAATGTTCTTAATATCATATGTGGAGATCACGGCGTGTTCTCTGAGTCCCTGGAGAGAGCCCAGAATGTGGTGGGAGCTGGAGGTGCCCAGAGGAGCATGACAGCCTGGTGCAGCTCCTGACCTCCAGCAGCTCAGGCTGGATTGGGCCCTCAGGTCCAGTGGAGTTCATGTGCTATAGTTCAAGGCTGGGCCACTTCTGGCTTTTGGACTGTTTGGAACATTGGAATATAGTCACATAAAAAGGATCCTTAAGGAGACAATGGTCTCAAGGCACCTGGGTGGCTGAGGCAGTTAAGCATCTGCCTTCAGCTTAGGTCATGATCCCAGGGTCCTGGAATTGAGTCCCACATCAGGATCCCCGATCAGTGGGAAGCCTGCTTCTCCCTCTCCTCCTAGCTTATGCTCTCTCTTGCTGTCTCTGTCTCTCCCTCTTATATAAATAAATAAAATCTTAAAAAAAAAAAAAGAATAAGACAATGCTGTCTACTTGGACATGAAAAAAACTAGCAAAGGAAGGAGAGAGCCCGTGTCAAGAAAACAGATGAGATGCAGAGCTGTAAGTGACTCTGCCTCTGGTTAGCTGTGTGACCTTGGGCAAACCATTTGATTTCTCTGGGCTAAGATTCCTCGACTGTAAAATGGGTTGATGCCTAGACTCAGGCTTATCCCACAGGGTTCCAGAGATTTCAGAGTTATGAAATAACATAATGGGTGTGCACTCAATCTGTACACTGAAAAGCATTTCACTATATAGACAATGTTATGATTATTTTAATAAAGGATTGTCAATTGCTTTCTGAATTTCTCCTATAAGTGAAGGTGGTGCTAAGAGCTTGGTCATTGGATTGTGAGAATTTCAGAGTGGACTTGACCACGGGTAACTCTCCTAAAGACCCAGACACAGCAAGAAAGGAGTGTCATCCCCCACCAGCCATGCCTGTTCTCCAGCACCCATCATTAAAATGCTGATAACTCTCATCAATATGCTCTTCTATGCAGTAGACTTATTCTCCTATTTTACACAGAGGAAAACTGAGGTCAACTTGCCCAATATCCCTCAACTTGCAAACAGCAGAGTCCAGACACACTAGATTCTCTGTCTCTTTGTACACCTCTCCCAATCCTTCCCCATACCCCTCCCAGCCCCCAGCATTCACAAAGGATGAAGACGAGAAGCGAGGTTGGCATGAAAAGGCAGCCAGTGGCCTAGGACCAAGATCCTGATGAGCAAAGACCTCATTTATAAACCAAAGAGAGTCCCGAGGAAAGTTAATTGAAGTGAACGAAATCCCGAAGAATTTAGCACTCAATTTGAGAAACTATTTTTGGCTGAACCAAGATGAAAAGACAAAAGAAAGTGCACCAAAACTGAAGAGAAACTAATTTGGAAGACATAATAGGGAGCAAACTTCTTAAATTTCCTCGGAGCCCAGGAGACGTGATTATTCAAGAAATAATTAGATGCTATCCTGGGGGTAATGAAAGCTAAAAATGAAGAGAGAAGAAATTGAAAACCACCAGAAAGGTCATGGGCTGCTCTCAATATTTTTTTCCTTTACAGATTTGAAGATGCAAGAATTAATTTGCAAAAGAACAATAAAGCCATACAACTAATCGGAAAGGAAATTGAGTTGAGAGAATTTAAATATCTCGCCCATCTGTTCATGATGACTCTGTGGGGAAACACAGAGCTAGGTGTCTTTTGAACCTAGAAGGGGTAGGCAGTCCCTTCCAAAGATGGTTGGAGGGGCACAAAAGCATGTGCCCTGCCCCAAAGCTGAACTGCTTCCTGGCCTGAGGGGTCAGCAACCTTTTTCTATCAAGGGCCAGATAGTGAATATTTCCGGCTTTGAGGACCCGATCATCTCTGTTGCAACCACTTGATTTTGCTGCTACAGTGTGAAAGCAATAGTAGCCAGTATGTCAATAAGTGGGCAGAGTAATGTTCCAGTAAAACCTTATTTACAAAAATGGGCTGCAGGCTGGATTTGTCCTTCAAGCTATAATCTACTCCATCCTACCTGAATTATAGCACCTGGTCTTCCTATTGAGGTCTGACCCTCCTCCTATCTACCTCCAAATATTGGCTATTAGAAGAATCTTTCTAAAACCCAAGATGATGATGATGATGATGATAAGAAAGAGGAGGGAAAGACTACTGGCATAGAAACACACAGTACTTAGTATTGCTAGGTATGGTTCTTAGCATTTATAAAACATCTATGGTCTTCAGAACAATCTTTAGGAGATAGGTATAATTTTATAGATGGGGAACTGAGGCCCAGGGAGGTGAAGTAATTGCCCAAGGTCACACATTGACCAGAGTTTTGGAGGCAAGATTTGAACCCACACAGTCTGGCTCCAGAGTCCGTGCTCTTAACCACTATATTTTACTGCCTCTAATATAATTGGCTCCAAACTCATCAGGAACTTCCCACTGCTTACACCATCGAATCCAAATTCCTTGGCCCAGCACACATCATAGATGACTTGGTACATCTCACCTTCCAACCTCATCTTTCTCCAGGCCTCATCCCCACTCCACACATCTAGAACTACTTGAAGAGCCCTTTATTTCCATGCCTTCGTTCGTGCTATTCTCACTGGCTGGGATTCTCCTCTCCTCTTTCATTCACTAACATCTATTGCACCTTCCAGACTCAGTAAAACCATTATCTCTAAACAGCCATCCATGAGTCTATTGTCTATTCCAGGTTGATCAATTCACTTTCCCTCTATGAATCCTAGTTTCAATGCCTACTAATTGGTGAAGGATAGTGGAATGCCTGATTTTCCCAATAACCACTAACACTGTAGTATGAATTAGCCTATAAAATTAGCTTGGTTTCCTAGGAGCACCTTGGAGGAGCGAGAAATAGAAGAAGTAAATTTGGATGTAGGGGAGAGAAAGGTGGTATGTCATAGGACTCAGTTTATGTTGAAAACTGATTCTATCCAAGTTTGGAGTACAGCTCTGCTTGGTTGGGGGCCTGACAACCTGTCTCTCCAGCTCATATTCCCCCAGGGGACTGAGTTCTATCAGACTGAGCTCTTTCTTTCCTCTGTCCCCCTACTTAAGGGAAACAACTGCTTCACTTGAACCCAGACTCCCTAACTCCAAGAATAGTGAGATCTCCCCAGCCCCACACTGGATAAAGAACTGCATTTGTCAGACTAGGCAGCTTGATTAAAGCATCCCTTTAGAATACCAACTCCTCTGCTCTAATTCTGATCCTCCAAGGAAACTTTGACCTATAAATTGGTTTCATCCACTCAAATCTGATTGAAATCTGTTATTCCCCAACTCACTGTTCACAACTTTTTTACTCTTTCACCCACTCCTTTATTTTAAAGTAACTTTGAATAAGGAGTTTTGACTCCTGTTCTAGCATGTTATCCTTCCAGCCTTCTATCCAACTATCCTTCCTTCCATCCATCCTTCCATTCATTTCATCCATTCATTCACTCAAACATTGGCTGAGTGCCCACCGTAAACCAGACCCTTTGCTGGGGCTTCAGTAGAAAAGAGATGAACCTAGCAGGGAAGGACTTCACCTTGAGGGGCTCATGACAGAGAAGGGACAGCTCACCTGCCTGAGCACTCCCCTTCTGTGCCATTATTTGCAGGAAGCCCTGGGTCCTGTTTCCTTGGAGTATCCAAAGTCCTGCCCCTGCCATTCCTCAGTCCTGCCTTTCCTTCAGCCCCTCCCCTATATGTCTCTGCTCCTCAACAGTCTGCCTCGCCTTCCTCCCCAGGGGAAGGACAACCCTCCCTCCCTTTCCAGGATCATTCCTCACCTCAGTCCTCTTGAACTCATTCCCTTCTGCCTTCTGTAGCCTCTTGCCTTATCATTATTTACTCCAGTAATTACCACTCATGTTACTGTTTATTTGGTGTTTATATTCAACGCTCCATGGCTGAGCCACTGAGATCTCTAGCCTGGATTACTACAGTAGCCTCCTTCCCCATCATTCATGTTCTACCCTGCAGTCTTTACTCAATTCAGTATGAAAGGTTGTGCACAAAAAATGCAAGTCAGATATCAATATTTCTTTGCCCCAAGCCCTCTGGTGGATCCTCTTTCATCCAGCGTAAAAACCTAAGGTCTTACACTGTCCTACCCTGCCCTACATGATCTCCAAGTCCTCTGCTGCTCTCCTCCCACTCATTCCACCCCTACCACACTTCACCTTCTCAAACAGACACCCACCTCAGGGCCTTTGTACTTGCTACTTCCTCTACTGAGAGAGCTCTTCTTCCAGATCTTTCACAGTTTCCCCTCTCACTTCAAGTGGGACTTATTTAAATATTCCTCCTCAGCAAAGCTTTCTTTGAACGACCATGAAAAAATAACATCCCATTCCTCCCCATTATTCTTGATCTCCATTTCCCTGCCTTATGCTCTCTCGTGACATTTTCTATCACTGGACATATGATATACTTATTTATTTGTTGTCATCTTCCCCCCTTAGGATGCAAACCCCTGAATGTGGGGGCTTTTTCTGGTTTTGTTCACTGCTGTATCTCCTGTACCTAGTATGGTTCCTGGAAAAAGGAGGTGCTTAAAACATACTATGGAATAAATGAATGCAGCATGAATTAAATGTCCACTTCTCTACCAAACCTTTCCCCTAAGCCTGAAAAAATGTCCAGGCCTCTATATTTTTCATTTTTTGTTTTTATTTTATTTTTTAAAGATTTTATTTGTTTATTTGAGAGAGAAAGCACAGAAGGAGAGGGAGAAGCAGACTCCCTGCTGAGCCAGGAGCCTTATGTGGGGTTTGATCCCAGGACCCTGAGATGGACCCTGAGACAATGACGTGAGCCAAAGGCAGATGCTTAACCAAATGAACCACCCAGGAACCCTACCTCTATTTTTTTGGAGGTGGGTAGGGGCAGAGGTAAAGGAAGATAAAGAATCCCAAGCAGGCTCCATGCCCAGCACAGGACATGAGGCTCGATCTCACAACCCTGAGGTCAAGGCCTAAGCCGAAATCAAGAGTCAGATGTTCAACCAACTGAGCCACCCAGGTGCCCCCAAGCCTCTATTTTTAAAACAAATGAAGCAAAACAAAAAAAATTCCTTGCTTCAAATTTAGCTTTCCCCTGTTTTCTCTTTCACCACCATCCATGTACACAACTCCCTTTTCTCCTAGTTTTTAATTAAAATTTTTTTTAAAAAAGATTTGTTTATGTTAGGGAGAGAGAGAGCATGCAAGCCAGGGGGAGGGGCAGAGGAAGACTGAAAGGGAGAGAGAATCTCCAGCAGGCTTCCTGCCAAGCACAGAACCAGACCAACTGCAGGGTTTGATCCTAAGACCCAGAGATCTTGACCCTAGCAGAAACCAAGAGTCCGCAAGAGTCTGATCTGTCTAACCAACTGAGCAACCCAGGCGCTCCCAAGTGCACAACTCTTTTTAACATAATTGCTATCAATGTGTGCATACAATTTTGAGTTCCTTTTTCCTCCCCTAATCATTCCTTGCACACTCTGACAAATATTTCTGCTGCAAAGCACCTCAGGGCTGTGCTTCCTGTTTCCTCCACTCTGATCCCACTGTCCAACTTCTGCCACATCCATAATCTCCTTTACACTCTTTGATTCAGTATCTTCCTTTAAAACAAACACCTCTTTATTTTAAAAAAAATCTTATAAATGTTACCAGAAATAGGAAACCAGTGTGACTCGCCATAATTAGAATGCAGCTGTAAAAATGAAAACAAAAACAAAGTGATTAAATTCTAGACAGAGACTGTCACCTGCTGGGGGCTCTGGGCCAGAACATCCCCTGCTCTTTGTGAAAAGAGACATCAGCAAGCGTCAGAGAGACGTTAGAGACCCAGGAGCAATGCAGCATGGTGACTAGAGTTAATAATGCGGTACTGTACACTTGACATTTGCTTAGAGAGGAGATCTTAGCATTCACAAGCACAGGTGTGATATGAGACAATGGACAGGTTAGTTAACTTGTGATGATTTCACAATGTATATGGATATCAAATCAAAATATTATCCACTTTAATAAAAAACACTGTATACTTCAAATATATAATTTCATTTGTCGATTATGCCTCAAAAAAGCTAGGAGCTAAAAGAGGACTTAGAAGCTCCATACCAAGGTCTTCTCATGGAATCCTCGAGACTGGAAGGCTATGGGGATGCACTGACATTCTCAGTGTCACTCCAGGGCACAGAATGTCCCTGATTTCATGGCACTTAATGTCCTGCCTGTGTTCCCCAAAACTCAAACTCATTTTCCAAGGGAAGCCTAAGTCTCCCTTTGGAAGATTCTGGAAAGGCAGAAAGGCAGCTACACTGCAAGGCAGCCCTGAGGCAACTGCTTGTTTGGTTCTGGACTTGTGTGCAATTTCAGAGAAGTCACTTCTGTTCTCTGGAAGTCAGACTCTTCACCTCTAAGAGAAACAGCTCATCTGGAGGACTTCTGACATTTGTAATCTATTGGGGCCCTATGTTTATCATGTTAGTGATAAATCTAACATCCCACCAAATTAACAAACCATGATTCATTTAACTCAACTATAGGGCATTTATATTGTCTTTGGTCTTTCACAGTATTAATTGCCACTGCTACAATTATGTATTCCCCTTAAAACACCATTGCCCTATTTTTGAATTCTTTCATGGGATAAATTTCCAGAGCTGCTATTCTTAGATCAAAGCATGTGTGTCTAATCTTCAGTGGACAGTGGTCTTCCCAAAGGCTTGTATGATTTCACCACCACATACACGGTGCTGGGAGTGTGCTCTGGGAACAGGCCATGAGCATTAGCAGTAGGGATATCCAGAACCTTTAATCCGGGGGCTTTAGGAAGATGTGATTTTAAGGGAAAAAGCAGATCCACCTTCAAATGGAGCTTTGTTTCCGAGCTCACACCTTGAAAGCCCCAGTGACCTCAAACCTTCTCCCTTCCTACCCAGATCACAGCCCCTCCTTTTTCCCAAGCTCTGACACCTGGAACAAGTAAGGGATTTCAGGGAAATAACCTTTTCCCTCTTGCTTTCTCTTCTGTGGACCTGTATGGACCTCTTCTGTGGACCTCTTCTGTGACTGTGACAGTCACTTCATCACGCTTTCCTCTTAACAAGGAGGCTCACACCCTGGTGCCTCTTATACCCACCTGGATGGGTGTCCTGCACGAAGACCAACACATTTGAGACCAGTTTGGGTGTTTGGCAATATCTTATTCTTGGTTCTGAAGGGTGTATGATTTTTCTACATGATTGCTCACCTTCATCCAGCAACAGGAAGTCTACGCTCTTTCCAGTGCAGTAATATCCTCTCTCCCATGAGTGTGGCAGCTCCCTGAGGGCAGGGATTTACAACTGTCTTGTTCATGGCCACATTTTTTTTTGTACCTACAGCAGTGCTGAACACATATCAGGAGCGTTATACATATTTACTGCATGAATGGATGATGCAACCAAGATCCTCTGCTTCGATTTGGGCACAGGGTAGGAAATGGGGCCAGGCCATTCCAAGTCAAAGCTTCTGGGACCAAAGGATGAGAACATAGTCTCAATACATGGCAGCTTATGGAGAAATAAGGATTTTTGTAATCTGGAGAACTTCAGGATTACTCAAATTCAAATCCACACTGCGAATAAAGTGAAGTCAATGAGAATCTTTTTTTGTTGTTGTTGCTTTTTTTTTTAAACTTCTTTTCAGCGTAACAGTATTCATTGTTTTTGCACCACACTCAGTGCTCCATGCAATGCGTGCCCTCCTTAATACCCACCATCTGGCTCCCCTAACCTCCCACCCCCCTGCCCCTTCAAAACCCCTCAGGTTGTTTTTCAGAGTCCATAGTCTCTCATGGTTCACCTCCCCTTCCAATTTCCCTCAAATCTCTTCTCCTCTCCATCTCCCCATGTCCTCCATGTTATTTGTTATGCTCCACAAATAAGTGAAACCATATAATTGACTCTCTCTGCTTGACTTATTTCACTCAGCATAATCTCTTCCAGTCCAGTCCATGTTGCTACAAAAGTTGGGTATTCATCCTTTCTGATGGAGGCATAATACTCCATAGTGTATATGGACCACATCTTCCCTATCCATTCGTCCGTTGAAGGGCATCTTGGTTCTTTCCACAGTTTGGCGACC
>PISX010020915.1:9792-36361 GCA_004024625.1 Mellivora capensis | reverse complement strand
AACCTCTTTCAAGATATGTCTCCAAAGGCAAAGAAACAAAAGTGAAAATGAACTTTTGGGACTTCATCAAGATCAAACGCTTCTGGACAGCAAAGGAAACAGTCAACAAAACAAAGAGGCAACCCACGGAATGGGAGAAGATATTTGCAAATGACAGTACAGATAAAAGGTTGATATCCAGGATCTATAAAGAACTTCTCAAACTCAACACACCCAAAACACATAATCATGTCAAAAAATGGGCAGAAGACATGAACAGACACTTCTCCAATGAAGACATACAAATGGCTATCAGACACATGAAAAAATGTTCATCATCACTAGCCATCAGGGAGATTCAAATTAAAACCACATTGAGATACCACCTCACACCAGTTAGAATGGCCAAAATTAGCAAGACAGGAAACAACATGTGCTGGAGAAGCTATGGAGAAAGGGAAAACCTCTTACACTGTGGGTGGGAATGCAAGTTGGTGAAGTCACTTTGGAGAACAGTGTAGAGATTCCTTAAGAAATTAAAAATAGAGCTTCCCTATGACCCTGCAATTGCACTACTGGGTATTTACCTCGAAGATACTGATGTAGTGAAAAGAAGGGCCATCTGTACCCCAATGTTTATAGCAGCAATGGCCACAGTCACCAAACTGTGGAAAGAACCAAGATGCCCTTCCACGGATGAATGGATAAGGAAGATGTGGTCCATATACACTATGGAGTTTTATGCCTCCATCAGAAAGGATGAATACGCAACTTTTGTAGCAACATGGATGGGACTGGAATAGATTATGCTGAGTGAAATAAGTCAAGCAGAGAGAGTCCATTATCATATGGTTTCGCTTATTTGTGGAGCATAACAAATAACATAGAGGACATAGGGAAATGGAGAGGAGAAGGGAGTTGAGGGAAATTGGAGGAGGAGATGAACCATGACAGACTATGGACTCTTAGAAACAACCTGAGAGTTTTGAAGGGGCGGGGGTGGGAGCTTGGGGGAGCCTGGTGGTGGGTATTGTGGAGGGCACATATTGCATGGAGCACTGGGTGTGGTGCATAAACAATGAAATCCGTTATGCTGAAAAGAAAAAAAAGAAAGACTGATAAAACACTGGCCAGAGTTATCCAAAAAAAAAGAGAAAGGACTCAAATTATTAAATTATTAATGAAAGGGGAGAGATTATGACTAACACCAAGGAAATACAAACAGTTATCAGAAATTATCAATAACTATATACCAATTAATTAAACTGCAAGAAAGAGATGCCTTTCTTGAAACCTGGAAATTACCAAGACTGAAACAGGAAGAAATTGACAACCTGAATAGACCAACAACCAGTAATGAGATTGACATAGTGATCTAAAACCTCTCCAAAAAAGACAAGTCCAGGACCTGGTGGATTCCCTGGGGAATTCTACCAAACTTTCAAAGAAGAAATAATACCTATTATCCTGGAGCTCTTTCCAAAAAATTGAAACAGAAGGAATTCTTAGACTATGAGGCTATAATTCCTTTGATCCTGAAACCAGGCAAAGACTCCATCAAAAAGAATTTCAGACCAATATCCCTGATGAATATGGATGCTAAGATTCTCAACAGGATCCTAGCTAATAGGATCCAATAGTACATTAGAAGGATTTTCCAATATGACCAGTGAGGTTTATCCGTGGGATGCAAGTGTGGTTCAACATTTGCAAATCAATAAATATGATACTCTCTCACTGTCTCTCTCAAATAAATAAATAAATAAATAAATATCTTTAAAAAAAAATAAGGGACGCCTGGGTGGCTCAGTTGGTTGGACGGCTGCCTTCGGCTCAGGTCATGATCCCGGAGTTCCTGGATTGAGTCTCGCATTGGGCTACCGGCTTCATGGGGAGTCTGCTTCTCCCTCTCACCTTCTCCTCACTCATGCTCTCTCTCACTGTCTCTCTCAAATAAATAAATAAGTAAATATTAAAAAAATATGATAGAACACATTAATAAGAGGAGAGAGAAGAGCCATATGGTCCTTTCAATTGATGCAGAACTATTTTACAAAATACAGCATCCATTCCTGACTAAAACTCTTCAGAGTATAGGATAGAGGCAACATTCCTCAACTTCATAAAAACCATCTATGAAAAGTGAATATCATTCTCAATGGGAAAAAGCTGAGAGCCTTTCTCTTTAGATCAGGAACACAACAGTGGTGTCCACTCTCGCCACTGTTGTTCAGCATAGTCCTAGACAGCAATCAGACAACAAAAAGAAATAAAAGGTATTCAGATTGGCAAAGAAGTCAAACTCTCTCTTTGCAGATGACATGATACTTTAAGTGGAAAACCCAAAAGACACCATCCCTAAATTACTAGAACTCATACAGCAAATCAGTAATGTGGCAGGGTACAAAATCAGTGCACAGAAATCAGTTGCTTTCCTATACACTAACAATGAAACTATAGAAAGAGAAATTAGGGAATTGATTCCATTTACAATAGCACCAAAAACCATAAGATACCTTGGAATAATCCTAATCAAAGATGTGGAGGATCTATACTCTAGAAACTATATTACACTTATGAAAGAAATCAAAGAAGACCCCAAAAGATGGAAAAATATTCTATGCTCATGGATTGGAAGAATAAACATTATTAAAATGTGTATGTTGCCCAGAGCAATCTTCACTTTCAATGCCATCCCAATCAAAATACCATTGGCATTTTTCAAAGTGCTGGAACAAACAATCCTAAAATTTGTATGGAACCAGAAAAGACCCTGAATCACCAAGGAAATGCTGAAAAAGAAAAACAAAGCTGGGGGTATCATGTTGCCTGATTTAAAGCTATATTACAAAGCTGTGATCACCAAGACAGCATGGTATTGGCACATAAAAACAGACATATAGATCAGTGGAACAGAATAGAAAGCCCAGATATGGACCAACTCTACGGTCAACTAATCTTTGACAAAGCAAGAAAAAATATACAGTGGAAAAAAAAACAGTCTCTTGAATAAAATGATGCTTGGAAAATTAGACTGCTTTATACAGAGGAATGAAACTGGACCATTCTCTTACACCATACACAAAGATAAATTCTAAATGGATGAAAGATCTCAATGTGAGACAGGAATCCATCAGAATCCTAGAGGAGAACATAGGCAGTAACCTCTTTGACATCAGCCACAGCAACTTCCTTCAAGACCTATCTCTAAAGGGAAGGAAAACAAAAGCAAATTGAACTTTTGGGATTTATTCAAGATAAAAAGCTTTCCACAGCAAAGAAAACAAAGAAGTACTCCACGGAATGGGAGAAGATGTTTACAAATGATATTACAGATAAATGGCTGTTATTCAAGATCTATAAAGAGCTTCTCAAACTCAATACCCCAAAAAGGAATAATCAAGTCAAAAAATGGGCAGAAGACATGAACAGACACTTCTGTTCTCCAATGAAGACATACAAATGGTTAACAGACGCATGAAAAAATGTTCATCATCATTAGCCATCAGGGAGCTTCAAATCAAAACCTCATTGAGATACCACTTTACACCAGTTAGAATGACAAAAATCGACAAGGCAAGAAACAACAAAAGCTGGAGAGGATGTGGAGAAATGGAAACACTCTTACACTGGTGGGAATGCAAGTTGGTGCAGCCACTTTGGAAAACAGTGTGGAGTTTCCTCAAAACGTTAAAAATAGAGCTACCCTATGACCCTGCAATTGCACCTTGGATATTTACCTCAAAGATATGGATGTAGGGAAAAGAAGGGCCACATGTTCATAGCAGCAATGTCCACAATAGCCAAACTGTGGAAAGAGCTGAGATGTCCTTCAACAGACGAATGGATAAAGAAGATGTGGTCCATATAAACAATGGAATATTACTCAGCCATCAGAAAGGATGAAGACTGAACTTTTGCCTCAACATGGATGGAACTGGAGGAGATTATGCTAAGTAAATAAGTCAAGTGGAGAAAGTCAATTATCATATGGTTTCATTTACTTGTGGAACCTAACGAATAGCATGGAGGATATTAGGAGAAGGAAGGGGAAAATGAAGGGCTGGGGTGGGGGGAAACACAGGGGGAGATGAACCATGAGATACTATGGACTCAAGGAAAAAAACCAGAGGATTTTAGAGGGGAAAGGCATGGGGTGATGGGTTAGCCTGGTCATGGCTATTAAGGAGGGCATGGATTGCATGGAGCACTGGGTGTTATACACAAACAATGAGCCATGAAACCCTGTGCCAAAAACTAATTATGTATTGTATGGTGACTAACTTAACATAATAAATAAATAAATAAATAAATAAATAGATACATAGATAAATAAATAAATAACACTAAAAAAGAAAAAAAGAAAAATCTTCAGAAAATTAAATTTCATCACAGAATTGAAAATCAACAATTTTTTTGAAAAGCTGACTTATACCTGTAAATCAGCAGTAATCTTTTCTTGATAAGTGAAAATTGAGAAAGCATAATGAATAGAATAGAACCATAGTTTTTGTGTCATTCCTTGGTTTATCACAAAATGGCTTGAAGTAATCTGGATTCAAGATGGTTACTATGTTACTGACATACTACCAAGAATTATCAAAGCACTATAAAGAACTAAAATTTTAAGTAATGTCTTACTTGGTAGGCAAAAGTGTTTGCAGTTTGTAAAATACTAGGTAAACTGGCCAGTTTATTGAATCTAATTGAATCTAATTCCTATGCTTTGTTACATTATCAATACTTTCATTTATTCCAAAAGTTTCCCTTTGAGTTATTTATTAGGATCTTTTGGTTATCATATTTTGTTTCCCGGTCTTTTATGGCAATAACTTAAGGGGAAATAAAGTTTGGAAGAGTGATCAGGATCAAAGGCTCTGGCATCAAATGGTCTGAGTCTGAACTCAACGTGATCTGCTTACCACTTTGTGACTTTCAACAAGTGACTCACATTCTCCATACCTTAGTTTTCTTATCTGGAGGATGGGGATGGCAATAACAGAACCAACCTGAGAATTAGACAAGTTGAGATAGGTACACCACTTAAAACAGCACCTTAACAAACATTCAATAAATGTTACAAGTGATTTTTCTGCTCATCTGCCTCCAAGCTTGGCCACTTTCCTTCTGGCTACAACAGGAAGTGAAATAAAAGTATGCATCTCAGTTTCAGTAGTCAAAAATGTAAGACTTCTTGACCATTTTCTTCACATGAGCTAGTCTTTAAACAGGGAAAACATTAGAAAGACATATTTTATAGGAAACTTTGATTCAGACTCCCTAGGACACCTACAGTGTGGGTGGGAAATGCTGGCAGTCCTTCAGTCACATGTTTTCTTAATAATACCATTGAAATCATTTTGGTTTTTCAGAGTGTTTTTCAGACCTATTTCGAGTACAGGGTTGTCTTATGACAATGTGCTGTGGTGCTCACGTGTCTTTAGGGGTCAGCCAAGGTCTTGTGTGCCTGGCATGGTGCCTGGCACCATCTTTGATTCTTCAGAAGCTATGCAATATTTTAAAAGGTCAGTGTTGTCTGAGGGGAGCCTACATAGGGAGCACAGCACCATAACTCTTTCTAATCACAACAAAGAGGGAGGAGGAAAATCCCATATTT
This sequence comes from Mellivora capensis, assembly GCA_004024625.1. NCBI lineage: Eukaryota > Metazoa > Chordata > Mammalia > Carnivora > Mustelidae > Mellivora > Mellivora capensis. The sequence goes on along the minus strand of PISX010020915.1, from coordinate 30,765 downwards.
TTAGACATTTTTAGACAATTTTGAGTAGTAAATTACATATAACAATGGTTATTATGCTATATTCTACCTTTCCAGTTGTATATACCAGTATTATATTTTAAGTACCTAAATAAGTACCTCATGAATTATCAATATTATCTCTGTGTTTCTCACATAGAACCATTAAAGAAAGCAGATGAATGATAACAGCCTTTAGTCTTTATTAAAGTTCTGTGACCTTTAAGTTGTAGGAACTTGGACCATACATAAATTTCCTGCAAGCCAAGATGACAGAGTTAAGCTGTAAAAATGGTCAATCGTACAGACAACCTCACAAATTACTAGGCTGGCCAAGGATAATGATGGAAAAACTATAAATAATGATGCACAGCTAGGACGACTTCTAAATATATACAATAAAAACAGCACATAGTGGCTTGATTTGAGAGCCAGAAGAGGCATTCTTGTATCAAATATTCTTCAACTAGCCAGTTCAATAACTGAAAATTTGAAAACTTTCCTTGGGTTGAAATATCTTTTTTTGAAATACTTTAAGCAACAAGCATTACCTGAGAAAGTTCATAATTAACTCAGTAGCATCCTTTAGTATAATAAATTGAGTTTATTGTTTCATTCATTTAACATTTATTGAGCACCTATCATGTGCTTGGCATTGAAAATACAGAGGAAGGTAGCTACACTCATTTCTTTCAGCCAGCACCCAGTCTAGTCAGAAATGTGGAAGAGTAACTAAACATCAGAGTCTAGGGTGCAGAAGCCTATGAAGAAGTTGTTCAAATGCCATGGGGACACAGAGGAGGAACCTGTAAACTTGTAGAGAGTTAAGTATGGATGATGGGTTAAGGTGTTTGAATTCTCCCTCACAGTAGTCAGTTCAACTGAAAGATTTTCACATTTGGATTTGAGAGCTGTTATCCAAGCAACATATAAAATAGTGATTAGGGCCAGAGGACTGGTGAGGTAGAAAAAAAAAGAATCCAGGAAGTTATTGTGATTCTCTAGGTGAGATATGGTAAAGGCCTGAACTGGGGCTAGATTAGTAGGAAATTAAAAGGGATTGGATTCAAGAGGTATTTAGGAATTAGGATCAGCAGGAGTTCTGATTTGATATTTGGATAAGAAAAGAGGTTTCTGACTAGTGTGACTGAATATGCATGTTGGTGCCATCATGGAGAATCTGATGATCAGGTTTGAGGGATGGGGAAGGGACCAGTAAAGCTGTGGAAAGCTGAGTTAAAGATGCCTATGGGTATGCCAAAGGAGGTGGATACAAGGCACTTGGACGTAAATGCATGGTCTTGGTGAAAGAGATCTGGGCTGGAGGGCGAGCTCAGTGTGTCACCAATACAGAGAAGCTGTTGGAGCCATGAGTATTGAATCCTTTTAATATTATATTACCAAAACAGGTGATAAAGTCTGGATAGCAAATGACATGTGCTACAAATGCAATCACAAGCATCATTTTATGAAAATATGAACACATTTTGTTATAATGTTGAATTTATGGGAAATTATGTTTTTTTTTTTAAGAAAAACTCTGATAGCGTAAAAAAATAAAATATAAGAGTTTGGGCAAAGACTATATGCATATTCTCCACAGTTTAAACAAAGTGTTCTTTGATGATTTTGTTAATGACATCTAGGGTTGGAGCTTAATGTTGTAATGTTGTAATGTTGTTTTACTCCATATTTCTTTATCTTTACTTCTAACTATTTTAAGGGATTCTAACTTAGTTAACCCTTTAAAATTTTCTATCTAGTCATTCACATTGTCAGCAGTCAAGAAGGTATATGATTCATCTATCATAACTTCCAGTAGAAACAGTCATTTCTACTTCAAGACTGTGTGTATAATTACATGATTCATTGAAAATGTGTAACTTTTCCTCCTGGAAAGAAGTCCTGTTTCTTAGGGCTCCATGTTAAAAAGGGATAAATGTTATTTTACAGAATATTTTAAGTGCATAAGTTAGAGATTATAACTTTTAGTTATTTTTGTATATTTCCTGAATATAACTCTGAAGCAAAATATACAACCAGTGTGCCCTGAGAAGATAATTTGCTTGTAATTATAAGGTTCATTTATTAAAATTTAGCTGACTACACCAAGATCTATACCAGTATATATATATATGTATATATATATAATATTTTTTATGTATAATACATATTTATATATTTATAGTATATGTTTATATATAAATATATATATTTAAAAGGCATAATTAAATCAGAAAATAAAGTTTCTAAAATTATTTTTTACTAAAAATATTCCTTACTTTGACAATTTTTGGTGGGCCCACCAATTTAAAACTTAATATGGATTATTTTAATTGATATTCTCATTTTTGGGCATAGAAATGTGCTCTTTCTTATTTTCTCTGTGAGGACATGGAATTTCATATAATTCCCAAAATAATTCTAAGGGCCTTTTGGAAAGCATCCTCATGGTCGGATTTGGATTGGCTTTTGTTAGTTGCTGTATGTTAATGCTTTCACTCTTGAAAAAAATATCACCATGTATAAGAATTACATATTCATAAAAAGCTGGAGGAGATAAATGAAATTATTCTAGTTGAAATATTATAGAGAAAAAATCACAAGATAAAAACATAAAAAACTGTCTATAATTAGACAATTAGAATTCACTGTCCCTCATCCTTATTCATAAAACATATGGCTGAATTTTTTGAAACCCTGAAGTTAAAAATTGGACAGCAGAGAAATGAATAGTTGATAATTATTTCTACATATTTATTTTCTCCTATGTTATAAATGTATTGAGTAAAATGGCACCAAGAAATCCTACAAAATCACACATCTTTATTTATCCAAAAACTATCTATTGAAGGACTATTCCAAGCATTCTTCTGGCTAGATGTACAAGTTCCTGCCCTCCTGGGGCTTACATTCTAATATGATTGCCAGACAATAAACATAAAACAAAGAAATAGTATGATGTCAGGTGGAAAGAAAGAGTAGGCTAAGGAGAGATGTAGAGAAGTTTAATATAGGTCCAGAGAAGGCCTCTTTTGGGAGGAGATATTGGAGCCAAACTTGAATAAAATCCACTGGAAGAACTTGGGAAAAGCATCATAGGGAGAGTAAATACCAAGCCCAAGTACCAAGTGAGGGGCTAATCTTGGATGTCTAAGGAATATCAAGAAACCTGTAGTGGAGTGAAACAGGTGAAGCAGGTAATTAAAGATGGAGGTGTGAAGGGACAGAGGCCAGACCATAGATGGTCTTATTGGCCATGAAGAGGAATATACATTTTATTCCCATTATAAAAGGAAGACTTCAGAAGCATTTGAGTAGGGGAAGACTTTATATGATTTATATTTTGAAAAGGTCACACTAGCTGCTATAAGATGCAGACTCAGGACCAGTGATTTTCGATGGGTGTGTGTGTGTGTGTGTGAGAGAGAGAGAGAGAGAGAGAGAGCGTGATTTTGTCCCAAAGAGATTAAGCTTTACCAGGACCTTGTCTGGGACATTTTTGGTTCTCACAAATGCGAAGTGGGGGAGTGCTACCAGCACCTAGTGAATAGAGTCCAGGGATGCTGATAAACATCCTACATCTTATAAGACAACTCCCCACGACAAGATATTATCTGGCCCAAATGTCAGATGTCCTGCTATTGAGAAACCCAGCTCTAGAAAGACAAAGGTCAAGGTGAGGTGATCAATTACAAAGCTATCATAATAACAAAAGTGTAAAGTGATGGTGGCTTAGCTGAAAAAGTGAAGGATGGTTGGATTTACATTATATTTTGAGAGTAGGAATCATTAAGATTGGCTTATAATTTGTATATGTACTGGGAAGGCAAGAAGGTCATAGATGACTCCTTAGATTTTGGCTTGAGAAATTGTTTGAACAGGGCTCTTATTTAGTAAGATGTGTTTCGATAGGCTAGAAGCAAATTTGGGGCTAGAGAGAATCAAATCAAGACTTGATTTTATATATGTGAAATTTGAAGGACCTCTTGGACATTGAGGTAAGGGTGCTGAAGAGGCTGACATGAGATTCTCAAAACCAAGAGGGAAACACTGGAGATGTAAAAACCGTCAGGGTAGAGGTAGCACTGGAAACCATGAGGCCAGATAATGTCACATAAGGAGTGAGTATAGGTGGGGAAGAATGGTAACTGAGGTGTGAGGGAATCTGACACTGAGGCTCAGGAAAAGAGGAAACAGGAAACATGGCCAAAGACATGCAGCCAGTGAGGCAGGAGGAGAGCTAACACAGCAGGGTGGTACACAGTCCAAGAGAAGAAAATATTTCAAGAAGGCAGTAGGAGTCAACAGTGTCATTGCTATGGAAACGTGCATGCTAAAAGCAGTCTGATCACATTTCTTTTTTATATCAGTTCTGAAAATCAAATGCATAAGCATTAGAAGATGTGTCTCTTTACATTTAAAGTAAGTATTACTATTAAGTCAGGAAGGTCATAAAGTGGAGTAAATTATAAGTGGGGCTATTGAACCATAGAGATATAGAAATGCAGGAGAATGGAGGAGGAAAGAAATATAGACCGCCTTAAAACAGGACTCCATGACAAATGGCATTGAATAGTGTCATTTAAAGTGGAAGCCACTTATCAATTTTTAACAGCAAAAAGCATTTATTAAAAACCAGTTTTGTACAAAGCATTGCAGGCAAATTGGAAAACAACATTATATTGTGGTTAGCTAATATGGATCACTGACTTTATTTTCTCTTTTATTCTCCATATTTTTGGTTCATTGATCTAAACTTTGAACTTCAAAGGTTGTCTATTTCAGTGTGTGTTTGGACAGGGAGAGTAGTATGTGTTGTAGTCTAGGAAGTTCTCAGGGAAGCTTAATTCGATCCTCATGAATTGGTCAGGTACTTTGGAAGAAGCTGTATGATTAAGTTTTTACTATTTGTTTTAACACCCATGAATTTGCAAGATTCTGAGTATACTTCAAACCAATTTTCCCCTTGATATCTCAAATAAATACATTCTTTTCAGTGGGAAGTTAAATGCTTCTCTTCTTTTCTGATTCTCTCCAACACTGGTCAAAGTACCTTCTATCACTTTTTAAACTCTCCAGCAAGATGTTAAAAAAACAATCAGGGATGAAGTTTGGCTAAATTATGGATTCTTTCAAATGTAATATGATACAGGTATTAAAAATTATACAATGAAAAATATATAGAAACATGGAAAAATATGTTATATACTATTAAGAGAAAAAAGCAGAATAGAAAATTCAATCTGTATCACTATATATGACTGTTCTTTTTGTTTCAATGTAGGCTTATAAAATGATAATTTCTTTGTATGAGGTGAATAAATGGGGTAAAATTATGAAAATGCAAAATCTGTTACCTCACATGATTTTTCATGGGGCGATTATGCTTTATGCTATTAAGTAACAATCGTATGTACATAATATGCTATAATATATGGTGTAATGAAACAATTATAATTATATGTTATGTTATATTATATTATATTACATATTATTTATAATTATATATATTATATATCATAAAACAACAAAATAAATGCAAAAAATGTCAACCATAGGAATGAAGGACTCTAGAAAACAGCATATCAAATGTACAATCCTTCTCCTTCCTTTCCTATTCCATCTTATCTACATAAGATACTCTATGAATGAGCATTGTAGGGCTATTCTCTTGATTTTACTCTTCTTGACAAAAATATCTGTACAGCATATCAACCATAAATAGCCATATAATAAGGCTCTAATTGGAGAATAAAAAAGCAGAGATTAAATATTGAGAAACTTTGTATCAATCATTGTCCAATCAAGAAACAGAAACCACAGCAGTAATTTGGTGTGGAGAACATCAACATTAAGACTTATTAACTAGAGATAGGTTGTTAACTACTAAAAGAGGTCTAAAAAATCCTGTAAGGAATGCAGCAATAGAAACTGAATGAAGCAAGCATAAGAAAATAATGAATGAATGATAACATAGAAAAGGGCCTTCCCTGAGGCTGAAATCAGATCTCATCAGAGAGGCCAGTGGCTGCCACAAGTATATGCAGCCTTCACGCCATGAAGAAGTATACTAGAGGACACAGGCTGCAGCTCCCCACAAAAAAATTAAAAATAGAGCTTCCCTATGACCCTGAAATTGCACTACTGGGTATTTACCCCAAAGATACAGATGTAGTGAAAAGAAGGGCCATCTGTACCCCAATGTTTATAGCAGCAATGGCCACGGTCACCAAACTGTGGAAAGAACCAAGATGCCCTTCAACGGATGAATGGATAAGGAAGATGTGGTCCATATACACTATGGAGTATTATGCCTCCATCAGAAAGGATGAATATGCAACTTTTCTATCAACATGGATGGGACTGGAAGAGATTATGCTGAGTGAAATAAGTCAAGCAGAGAGAGTCAATTATCATATGGTTTCGCTTATTTGCGGAGCATAACAAATAACACGGAGGACATGGGGAGACGGAGAGGAGAAGAGAGTTGAGGGAAATTGGAGGGGGAGATGAACCATGAGAGACTATGGACTCTGAAAAACAACCTGAGGGGTTTTGAAGGGGCAGGGGGTGGGAGGCTGGGGGAGCCAGGTGGTGGGTATTATGGAGGGCATGCATTGCATGGAGTACTGGTTGTGGTACAAAAACAATGAATTCTGTTACGCTGAAAAGAAATAAAAATAATAAAAAAAAAGAAACAAAGAGGAAAAAAAAGATAATAAAAAACACTCAAGAAAAAAAAAGTGAACTGCTACTGGCAGAGAAACTCAGTGGAGGGTACTGGTGGGCTAGAATGGTCTGGTAGTGTCACTGAAGTGGGGTTGGCAGCCACCCCACAGGAAGAAGCTTACAGAAACCAGGAAAAACACCCTCCCTTGCTTTGTCCTGGTATAAGTCCTTTGGTATATCCTATTGACAAAGCTTATCACTATATCATCTGGCACAGGAGAAATTTTGTAAGATCCAACTAAAATATTACAATACATGGCAAAGAAGGGTTGATTTGGTATCTAGAAAGAATGAATTAACAAGTGGCTCTGTCTACCCCTTTGGTTCCTCAGATTCCATATGTTCCCTCCCTCATACATTTGAAGTTCCAGATGGCAGTTAAATAACTTATGTTTCCACCTAACAAGATGCTGCTATCCTTACTGCAAGTGATGTCCTTACCCTTTCCACCAGATGAGGAGAAACACACTTCCAACAGTGATGGTATCTGTCACCAACCCTTTTAAGACTTCTTGAATTAAGTTATCTTCTACTGAAAGTTCTGCTACCTAAAGACTGATTTGTAAAGTTAACATCCAGTGAGGATGGATGAATGCCTCTTTCATGATGAAATAGATCCAATGTAATCAACCTAGAACTAGGTAGCTGGTTGTTCCTCCTGGAGAACTGTTCCATGTTTTAGGCTAAACTGTTCCATATCTGCTGTTGGCAGATTATATAGCAGTGGTAGCCAAGTCAGTCATGGTAAGAATTGTGTTATCGAACCCAGGAATAGTCTCCTTCCTTATCACCATGGACACTGCAGAGCTTGGGGAAGATGCTGACTGACATCCACAGAGCACACCGTTGTCCACCTGATTATTGAAGGCCCCCCGTGTGGTGGATTTCTGTTAATAAGTCTTCACATGAAATGTTATGGTACACAGCCTTCCAAAATAGATCCACATGACATCTGGATATTTATGTCCTTGTGTAAACCTCTCTCCTTGAGTGTGGGCTGGATCTAGTGAGTTACTGCTAGAAATTGAATATAGCAAAAGTGATGATGTACTACTTCCAAGATTAGGGGATAAAGGCTGTGATTTCTCTCCTGCTGGCATTCTCTCTCTTATTCTCATCTTGATGGAGAGGCCTTCTTGCTCAGCAATAAAGGGTGGACTCCAGCCATAATCCAGTGAAGAATTGAGACCTTCAGATTCAGAAACTGAATCTTGCCAGCCACCATGTTAGTGAAACTGAAAATGGATCCTTTTCTGAGTGAGCCTTCATTTGAAACTGCAGCCCTGGCTGACACCTTGTTTGCAACCTTATGATACCATGAAGCAGGGGACCCAGATATGCCATTACTGGGTTATTGTTTTAAGCCACTAAATTTGGGGGGAGTTATTAACTACATAGCAGTAGATAACTTGTACGGATGCAAACTTCAAAGTCTATGCTCATTTTGATAGATCTATCCACGCGCCTCTTTCCCAGACTTTCTTGTCACTAGTCTTTTAATCCTGTCCTTTCCATATCCCTTACTATTCAACCAATCCATTGTGAAATAATGTAGGTTAATACTTCTAGTCATTTGTCAGTCCAGAGAAGGTAGGCCTGTTTTCTTTCTAATGCCGTGAAAGATGGCTGAGAAAAAAGAGATTAGGATTAAATTTTACTATAATTTTTTGAGGGTGGACCATTTGACCATGCTACATGTTCTATGATATAAACAGAGTCATTTCATCTTTAATAAGCTTACATACATTAGGCTCAGAATCTCATTCTCTGTCACTATAAAAATGAACATTATTTTTATATCTTTATCAAGTAATTTGCTCTCTTAAATATAAGGAGTCATGTCACCAATGGCTGATCTCCAATAGGCTACTTTATTCTCATATTTTGGGATATTGCCTATAGGAGAAGATCCCACAAATCTTTATTATCTCTGGACTTTCTTCTGATCTCCAGGATCAGATTTCCGATTTTCTCTCAAAAGCTTCATTTAGAATTTTATCACACACAAGTACAAAAGAACTCCTTACATCTATCTTCTGCATACCACTCCCTTCATTTTCCATCTTTTTCCTATCAAATGTTCAATTTTCTTCTTTTCCATCATTGGTAAATGCCCCATCATTCTTCAAGACTTTCTGGACATAAATGCCAAAATTACTCTTTAAAAAACATATGCACTTTCATGTCTTCATTTTTTTCTCATGCTTTCTCTCTGACTAGAGCTATCCTTATCCTTATTTTAAACTCAGTTCAAAAACTAGCTATAATGTCACAGTCTCAATAAAGCCTTCCTTAATTTCTCCCTTAAGCAAAGGATAGTCTCTTCCTAAGGACTTCTGAAGGACTTGACCTGAATACTACTTTGTCTTTATCTCAGTACTTTATTTTGTACTGACTTTTCTAAAGTGTGTTCTGAAGAATGCTTATCTCTTGGAAGCATCCACATGAAGGTAATGTAAGTCTAGAGAATTTCACTTACTGTTGTTTGTCTTGGAGTTTCCTGATTTATATTAGCCTGCTTAAGATTCTGAGAGCACCTGCAATGAAGAAACTGATTCAACTTTAACTTACCTTGTTTTACTCTTTTTTTACTTATTACTTACCATTCTCTTGTGGAACACTTTTGCCCTATACATCTGTGTGCTTTCTCATTCTCATATTTCTTAGCAATATGCGTTATGGCTACTTGTTGACTGTTGGAAGTGCTGTACATACATCCATGCTCTGAGGCAGATACATTTCAGATTTGCTGGTGATATTTTCTTCTAGGCAACTCCTCTAGAACTTTAACCAGTCCATCAGAAAGTAAAGGAAATAAATGTTTAAACTACCACTAGAGGGAGCTGACTGAGAAATTGGAACCACTCAAGGCTACTATTAGTGAAAAACATGAGGAAGATGAATAAACTACACCACAGGATTTTAAATGGAGCAATAATAAACTCTTGGAAATATTATCACTGGCTTGATGAGAGCAGATGCAAAAATGGTGAGATCCACTATTCAAATTAAATATTACAGCATTAGTTGTGTTGAATAAAGTTCTGATGAGTCAGCCCAGTCAGAGAAGCATCAACCTCCTACAGATGGTCCATTCATATGCTAACTTGTGATGGTGCACAGTTTGCCATCACTTGGTTGGTAGTGGCATGGACCACGTAGGTACTACATTGTAAGAAATTTAATCTGTTGTTACCTGAGTCAGTATTGTTACACAAGTCAGAGGAATAATTTTTCCTGAGATTTGATTAATAAACTTAGCGACCACTTTGCTCTGATCACTTTTTCCTTTAGTGCATCCCTCAGAAGCACAATGCAAAGAAACCAAAAGTGCTGTCATCTGTTTAGTGTCACCAAAAGCATTTCATTTTGAAATAGTCATAACCAAGCAGCTTTAAGCAGCTTTATTCCAAAAAAACGAACACAGATAAATGCTGCAACTTATTTTATTATGTGAAAGTCTTCTAAGGAACATCTGTGTAAACAAAGCAACATTATGCATGCACTTTTGCCCTCAGACTTGAGGCTGACAGTACCTTCATTGTCCATTATTCAGTCCTAATGATGCTCTTGGCACATAGGGTTCCAATATGAAGACATATTTTGTGGTGTTTCGACCAATTTGTGTTTATCATCTTATCTTTCTAAGCATAAAAACAAACTGATGTCAGAGTGGTTTCTTCCATCTGTTTCAGCCTCAAACTTCAATTCTGTAGGTGAAAAAATGATCTATTAACATTAGTAAAAAGTGACCTTTGGCAATGGGACTACTACCTACAAAATATCAAATGCAGAAATTTGTTTGCAGAGATTGAAAAAAATCATTTCCTTACACGTGAGAACTTCTTCCATCCTGATACAATATTGGTCAGAAGTGTGACTAGCTTTAAACATCAAAGTGAAAGAAGAGATCAGCCTTCAAAGAACTGACTGCTAAGTTTCTTAAGGAAAATATGTAACCAAAGATTGATAGGCTGGTTACTAAATACACTTCTTTTTCCTTTGGCTCTCATGAAAGAAATGGATGATGCCCTAATTACAATTGTAAAAACTACATAGATATATTTCACATTTGAATCTGAATATTGGCTTGGCATTGAAATGGAATATAATTAAGCAATTAGCAAGATTTAACTGACGATTCCTGATTGATCATTCAATTTCAATTATTTTTCTTGGAATTTATTCTTTCACTTACAATTTTAGTGTCACAAAATCAAAAGCAATGAAAACATGACAAAACAAATGATATGGCCTGTGTTATATATATAAATATAAGTTCACTATGTTTTGTAACAACTCATTAACTCAAACACATTTATAGTTTTCTGGAAAGGAATTTTTTTTCTTTTTAATAGACTTATTTTTTAGACCAGAAAAATTGAGCACAAAGTACAGAGAATTCCCATGTATTCCCTACCACCACAGCTTAACCTATGATTCACATCTTGAATTAGTGTGGTACATTTTTTATAATGATTAACCAATACTGATAAATTATCAGCAACAAAAGCCTATAGTTTACACTAGGGTTCACTTTTTGTTTTTCACATTTCTTTGGGTCTTAACATATCCATAAGGTCATGTATACACAGTTATAGGACCACACAGAATAGTTTTGCTATACTACAGCTATTCATCACTCTCAGCCCCTTTCTCTCTAAACCCTCCTGGGTATCCCTTACCTTTTTACTATTTCTATTGTTTTGTCTTTTTCAGAACACCATACAGTTGGAATCATATATTATGGAGCATTTCCAGCCAGTGTCTTTTACTAAACAATATTCATAGAAGTTTTCTCCATGTCTTTTCATGACTTGATGCCTGATTTCTTTTTACGACTGAATAATATTCCATTGCCTAGATGTACCACAGCTTATTTATCCACTCATCTACTGTAGGACACCTTGATTCCTGCCAAGATTTGGCAATTATTAATAAGACTATTATAAACACTCATGTGTAGGTTTTTGTGTAGATGTAAATTTTCAGCTTATTTAGCTAAATACCTAGATGTGAGATTGTTGAATTATATAGTAAGATTACATTTAAATTTGTAAGAAACAGCCAAACTGGAGGGGCAAGATGGTGGAGAAGTAGGAGACTCTGTTTCAACAGGTCCCCTAAAGTGAACTAAATATCTACCAGAACACTCTGAACACCCATGAAATCAGCCTGAGATGTAGGATTATACGCTTCTGGATCTTTATGGGGGCAGAAGACACTAGTGGAGAGGTAAAGTGGAGTGAGAATGTTGGACTGATATCAGAGGTTAAACAGAAGGGGGAGGGAGCCACCAGAAGCCACAAATTGGAAAGTAATACCCCAATACGAAAGTGTGCTGTGATTGGGGACCAGCACTAACTTGGAGTCTGGTTAAAAGCACTCAAAAAGAGCAAAAATCTTAAGGGGCAGGGATGCCTGGGTGGCTCAGTTGGTTGAGCGGCTGCCTTCGGATCGGGTCATGATCCCAGCGTCCTGGGATCGAGTCCCACATCGGGCTTCTTGCTTGGCAGGGAACCTGCTTCTCCCTCTGCCTCTGCCTGCCACTCCGTCTGCCTGTGCTCGCTCAATCTCTCTCTCTGACAAATAAATAAATAAAATCTTTAAAAAAAAATCTTAAGGGGCAACTGGTGGAATCGGGGATCATGGGCACAGGCTTATGCCCACGGACTCAGGACAGCCACACCCAGTGACCACTCATGCCAGAGAAAGTGCAGCAGAGCCTCCAGTTCCTGATCCCTGAGCCCCTGGGGTTGTGCAGCTTACAACACTGCTCGGCTGGGCACACTCCCACCCCTGCATGAGGGAGTCTGGTGTGGGTACCAGCCTATGCTCTCTAGAGCTACAGCCTTTTGTACTCTGCACACTGCACAACTGGAGTCTGAACCGCACTCCCTGCATGTGCCTGATAAAGCTCTGTGTGGGTGCTAGCTGGCAGTCTCTAGGACCGGCTGAGGGTCTGGACATTCCCAGTCCAGCCTGAAGCAATCAGCACAATTGTGAGGTCTGGACCCCAGACAGCAGTCCCAGCAAAAGCAGCCACAAGAAGGGGACTTCCTGGACCAATATAACTCTCTGTTTTAGTGGCACAGGGATGCACAAGCAGGCGATTTGGGTGACCCCTGAGACAGTGGCTGGGGATGTGCACTGCCTGTGGGAGTTTGCACAGCTCAATAGAGTTTGCAGAGGGGGGTGTCTGTGTGTTCTGGACCACCTAGAGGGGAGCAGACTGAGGCTTCTCTCTGGGGCAGAAGTCTGGGTCAGTCTACTTTCCAGTAAACCTCCAAAAAGCCACAAAAAGCCACCAAAGAACAAAAACCTTCAGAGAACAAAAGCCCAAAAAACTGGTTTCCACAGAGCCCAGCCTCTTGATAGGGGGCAAGAGGACTCAACCCAAGCAAGACTAACTGAAAAACAATGCGGCAGGTCCCTCCCCCAGAAAGCAAGCCAAAAAAAAAAAAAAAAAAAAAGAGAGGACAACCACAACAGGGTCCCCATAAAACTGTTAAACCCCAACATTGGGGAAAACAATAAATATTAAGTTCCTGGTATTGCCCTAAAACCTGTATATTTCATAGATACAACTTTTATTTTTAATTCATTCTCACTATTCTTGTGCTTTTTAATTTTTGAATCTACTTTCCATTACAACTAGAGGTTTAATACAACATATTCCATAATAACCTTTTAACTTCAACTTTTTCCATACATACACCTGTGCTTTTCTTGTTCTTTTCTATTTTTTAAAAATATACATATAGTTATAAGCTTCAGGGTAATCTTCTTTCCTAGTCAATACTACCTCTATATATAAACCAATTTTAATCTCCCTTTATCTCTGGAAAATTGAGTCCCTTAACAAAGATATCAAGATACACCAGGAATAATAAAAATAACCTTCTTTGCCCACATCAAGGATTTATAACCACCCTCCCATCTTTTTCTTCTGTCAGTGTTTCTCTGTTTGTTTTTGTTCTGATATTATATAAATCTTATCCTTGGGGTTCATTTTGGCTGGGTTCTTTTTTTTTTTTCTTGTCATTTTTCTTGTCATTCTTTGTCAGTCTTTTTGTTTGTTCATTTTTGTTTGTATACTTATAAATCTTACAAAAAAAAATCTTACTTCTGGAGCTCATTCTTGGTGGGTCTTCTCTTTTTTCTCTCTCTCTCTCTTTCTCTCCCTCTTTTTTTTTCTTTCTTTTTGGTGGTGACTTCCGATTGCTCCAAAGCCTTCCAGGGTGCACCTTGCCTGGATTTTGGTTAATATATTCAGCCATAAATCTCCTCAAACACCTCTCACCAAAATGACTAGAAGGAGGAACACACAACAGAGAAAAAATTCAGAGACTGTGCCCTCTCCATGATAATTATTGGATATGGACATAAACAGTATGTCAGGAAGGGAATTCAGGGTAACAATTATCCAGGCAATGGCTAAGTTGGAGAAAACCGTTCATGACAACATAGAATCTCTAAGGGCAGAAGTGAAAGTTGCCCAGGAAGAAGTTAAAAATGCTATCAATGAGATCTAATCTAATCTAAATACTCTAACAGCTAGGATAACTACAGCAGAAGATAGAATTAGTGATCTAGAGGACAAACTGATAGAGAAAAGGATCAGGAGGAGGCATGGAAGAAACAGCTTAGAAGCCATGAAAACAGAATTAGGGAAATAAATGACACCAATAAAATGTTCCAACGTCAGAATTTTTGGGATCCCTGAGGAAGTGGAGAAAGAGAGAAGACTAGAAGATATACTTGAACAAATTCTGGATGAAAATTTTCCCAACCAGGGAAAAGGAACAGCGTCCTTGTCCTAGAGGCAGAAAGAACACTCCCCAAGATCAAGGCTTCTAGAAAGACCTTGAGGCACTTGATTGTGAGACTGATGAATCATAATTTTAGAAAAGAGCTTCTGAGGGCAATTAGGGAGAAGAGATTCCTTACCTATAGAGGAAGGTCTATCGGAATAGTTTCAGACCTGTTCACAGAAACCTGGCAAGCCAGAAAGGGCTGTCAAGACATATTCAGGGCACTAAATGAGAAGAACATGCAGCCAAGAATACTTTATCCAGCAAGGCTGACATTTAAAATGGATGGAGAGATGAAGAGCTTCCTAGATGGACAAGGTTTAAAAGATTATGTGACCGTCAAGCTGGCACTACAAGAAATACTTAAGGGCGTTCTATAAAAGAAGGAAGAACCCAAGAGTGATGTAGAACAGAAAGGTGGGGTAGCAATTCTCATATCAGATAAATTAGATTTTAAACTAAAGACTATAGTCAGAGATAAAGAAGGACACTACATCATTCTTAAAGGGTCTATCCATCAAGAAGATCTAATAATTGTACATATTTATGCCCCTAATATTGGAGCAGCCAACTACATAAGCCAACTGTTAATCAAGATAAAGAGTCATATTGATATGAATACATTAACAACAGGGGATCTTAACATGCCACTCTCAGTAATAGACAGATCAAGAAGAAAATCAATAAAGAAACAAGAATTTTGGATGATACATGGGCCAGGTGGACCTCATAGATCTATACAGAACATTCCACTCTAAAACAATAGAATACTCATTCTTCTTGAGTTCACAAGGGACTTTCTCCAAAATAGACCACATACTGGGTCAGAAATCAGAGCTCAACTAATACCAAAAGACTGTGATCTTCCCTGCATATTCTCTGACCACAATGCTTTAGAACTGGAACTCAACCACAAGAAAAAGTTTGAAAGGTATTCAAACACTTGGAAACCAAAGACCACCCTACTTAAGAATGTTTGGATCAACCAGAAAATCAAAGAAGAACTTAAACAATTCATGGAAACCAATGAGAATGAAGACACATTTGTCCAAAACCTATGGGATACTGCAAAGGCAATCTTAAGGGGGAAACACATAGCCATCCAAGCCTCCCTCAAAAAAATTGAAAAATCCAGAACGCACCACTTTCCTTGTACATTAGAGAACTGGAAAATCAACAACAAATTAAGCCAACCCCACTCACAAGAAGGGAAATAATCAAGATTAGAGAAGAGATCAATGAGATAGAAGCTAGAGAAACAGTAGAACACATCAATGAAACTAGAAGCTAGTTTTTTTTTAAAGAATCAATAAGATCAATAAACCACTGGCCAAACTAATCCATAAAAAAGAGAATGAACCCAAATTAATACAATTATGAATGAAAAGGGGGAGATCACGACTGACACAAAGGAAATAAAAACAACTACCAGAAATCATTACCAACAGTTATATGCCAATAAGTTAAGCAACCTAGAAGAAATGGATGCATTCCTGGAAACTGTAAACTTCCAAAACTGAATCAGCAAGAAATTGACAACCAATATCTAGACACTTCTCTTTGACAACCAATATCTAGACACTTCTCTAAAGAAGAAACACAAATGGCTAACAGACATGTGAAAAAATATTCATCATAATTAGCCATCAGGGAGAATCAAATGAAAACCACATTGAGATACAACCTTACACCAGTTAGAATGGCCAAAATCAACAAGACAGTAAATAACAAGTGTTGGAGAGAATGTGTAGAAAGGGGAACCCTCTTACAGTGTTAGTGGGAATGCAAGCTGGTGCAGCCACTTTGGAAAACAGTGTGGAGATTCCTTAAAAAAATAAAAATAGAGTTTCCCTCTGATTGTGCAATTACACTACTGGATATTTACCCCAAAGATACAGATGCAGTGAAAAGAAGGGTCATCTGTATCCCACTGTTCATAGCAGCAATGGCCACAGTTGCCAAACTGTGGAAAGATCCAAGATGCCCTTCAACAGATGAGTGGGTAATGAAGATATGGTCCATCTTTACAATGGAGTATTATGCCTCCAACAGAAAGAATGAATACTCAGCTTTTGTATCAACATGGATGGGACTAGAAGAGATTATGCTGAGTGAAATTAGTCAAACAGAGAGAGTCAATTATTATATGGTTTCACTTACTTGTGGAGCATAAGGAAAAAGCATAACACAGAGTACATTATGAGATGGAAAGGAGAAGTGAATTGGAGGAAATTGGGTAGGGAGACAAATCATGAGAGACTGTGGACTTTGAGAAACAAACTGAGGGTTTTGGAGGGGAAGGGTGGGGAGGTGGGTGAGCCTGGTGGTGGGTATTAAGGAGGGCACGTATTGCATGGAGCATTGGGTGCGGTGCATAAACAATGAACCTTAGAACACTGAGGTGGGGGGAAGAAACAGCCAAACTGTTTTCCAAACTGTCATTTTTCATCCTCATTAGCAAAGAATGAGAGTTGTTGTGGCTCTTCCTTCTCTCCAATTGTTTGTGCTGTTAGTGTTTTGCAATTTAGCTATCCTAACATTCTAATTTGCTATTCTAGTAACAGTGTGTAGTGATATCATTGATTTTTTAAATTTTATTTACATATAATGTATTATTTGCTTCAGGGGTACAGGTTTGTGAATCATCAGGTTTATGTATTTCACAGCACTCACCATAGCACATACCCTCCCCAATGTCTATAATCCAGCCACCCTATCCCCACTCCCCCACTCCCAACAACTCTGTTTCTTTCCTGAGATTAAAAGTCTCTTATGGTTTGTCTCCCTCTTTGGTCCCATCTTGTTTCATTTTTTTCCCTCCCTTCCCCCCACCACCCCCTGCCCTGCCTCTCAATTTCCTCATGTCAGAGAGATCATATGATAATTGTCTTTCTCTGATTGACTTATTTTGCTTAGCATAATACCTTCTAGGTCCATCCACATCATTGCAAATGGCAAGACTTAGGGGTTTTTTGATGGCTGCATAGTAATCCACATCTTCTTTATCTATTCATCTGCTGATGGACATCTAGGTTCTTTGCACAGTTTAGCTACAGTGGACATTGCTGCTATAAACTATAAACATTTGGATGCACGTGCCCGTTCAGATTATTACATTTGTATCTTTAGGGTAAATATCCAGTAGTGCAATTGCTGGGCCATAGGGTAGCCTATGTCTTCTGCTAGCAATGACAAGGTGTCCTGGAAAGAATTTAGGTAGAAGTGGGTTGATGGGAACATCAGTGTGTAGCTCTCCAGACTCAGTGGCCTGGGTTATCCTAGAGATGAAACGGGCCCTGACATTGAATATCCAACATCAAATAGGGTTATTTTAAGGGAATCCCATTTTATTTATTTATTTGTTACATATATTGTGTTATTTGCTTCAGGAATACAAGTCTGTGATTCACCAGTCTTACACAATTCACAGCACTCACCATAGCACATACCCTCCCCAATGTCCGTCACCCAGCCACTCCATCCTTCCCACAACCCCTTCACTCCAGCAACCCTCAGTTTGATTCCTGAGATTAAAAGTCTCTTATTGTTTGTCTCCTCTCTGGTTTTGTTTTTCTTTATCCATTCATCTGTTGATGGACATCTAGGCTCTTTCCATGGTTTGGAACTATTGGAATTATTGGAACTATTTGGAACAATGGTTTGGCTATTGTGGACATTGCTGCTATAAACACTCAGGTGCAAGTGCCCCTTTAGATCCCTACATTTGTATCTTTAGGATAAATACCCAGTAGTGCAATTGCTGGGTCATAGGGTAGCTCCATTTTAAACTTTTTGAGGAAACTCCACACTGTTTTCCAGAGTGGCTGCAACAGCTTGCACTCTCACTAACAATGTAGAAAGGTTCTCCTTTCTCTGCATCCTTGACAACATTTGTTGTTTCCTGACTGGTTAATTTTAGCCATACTGACTGGTGTGAGGTGGTAATTCACTGTGGTTTTGATTTGCATTTCCCTGATGCCGAGTGATGTTGAGAAATTTTCATGTGTCTTTTGGCCATCTGGATGTCTTCTTTGGAGAAATGTCTGTTCATGTCTTGTGCCCATTTGTTGGATTATTTGTTATTTGAGTGTTGAGTTTGATAAGTTCTTTATGCATTTTGGATACTAGCCCTTTATCTGATATATCATTTGGAAATATCTTCTCCCATTCTATTGATCGTCTTTTGGTTTTGTTGACTGTTTCCTTAGTTGCGCAAAAGCTTTTGATCTTGATGAAGTCCCAATAGTTCATTTTTGCACTTGTTTCTCTTGCCTTTGGCAATGTTTCTAGGAAGTAATTGCTGGGGCTGATGTTGAAGAAGTTGCTGCCTGTGTTCTCCTCAAGGATTTTGACGGACTCCTGTCTCACATTGAGGTCTTTTATCCATTTTGAGTCTATTTTTGTGTGTGGTGTAAGGAAATGGTCCAGTTTCATTCTTCTGCATGTAGCTATCCAATTTTCCCAATACCATTTGTCTTTTTTCCATTGGACATTCTTTCCTGCTTTTCTGAGGATTAGTTGATCATAGAGTTGAGGGACTATTTCTGGGCCCTCTATTCTGTTCTATTGTTCTATGTGTCTGTTTCTGTGCCAGTACCATACTGTCTTGATGGTGACAGCTTTGTAATAGAGATTGAAATCCAGAATTGTGATGCCACCAACTTTGGTTTTCTTTTTCAACATTCCTCTAGCTATTTGGAGTCTTCTCTGGTTCCATATAAATTTTAGGATTATTTGTTTCATTTCCTTGAAAAAAGTTGATGGTATTTTTGATAAGGATTGCATTAAGTGGGTAGATTGCTTTAGGTAGCAATATTTTCACAATGTTTGTTCTTCCAACCCATAAGCATGGAATGAATTTCCATTTCTTTGTGTCTTCCTCAATTTCTTTCATGAGTACCTTATAGTTTTCTGAGTACAGATTCTTTGCCTCTTTGGTTAGGTTTATTCCCAGGTATTTTATGGTTTTGAGTGCAATTGTAAATGGAATTGACTCCTTAATTTCTTAATTTCTTTCTTCTGTCTTGCTGTTGGTGTATAGAAATACAACTGATTTCTGTGCATTGATTTTATATCCTGAGACTTTACTGAATTCCTGTATGAGTTCTGGCAATTTTGGAATGGAGTCTTTTGGACTTTCCACATAAAGTATCATATGACCTGTCAAGAGTCAGAGTTTGACTTCTTCTTTGCTGATTCAGATGCCTTTTATTTCCTTTTGTTGTCTGATTGCTGAGGGTAGGACTTCTAGTACTATGTTGAATAGCAGCAGTGATAGTGGACATCTCTGCTGTGTTCCTGACCTTAGGGAAAATGGTCTCAATTTTTTCCCCATTGTGAATGATATTCGCTGTGGGTTTTTCATAGATGGCTTTGATGATATTGAGGTCTGAACCCTCTATCCCTATACTGTGATGAGTTTTGATCAAGAAAGGATGCTGTAGTTTGTCAAATGTTTTTTTCAGCATCTATTGAGAGTGTCATAAGGTTCTTGTTCTTTCTTTTATAATGTATTGTATCACATTGATTGATTTGTGGATGTCGAACCAAACTTGCAGCCTTGGAGTAAATCCCACTTGGTCGTGATGAATAATCCTTTTAATGTATTGTTGGATCCTATTGGCTAGTATTTTGGTGAGAATTTTTGCATTCATGTTCATCAAAGATATTGATCTGTAATTCTCTTTTTTGATTGGATCTTTGGTTTTGGGATAAAGATAATGCTGGCCTCATAAAATGGAAGTTTTCCCTTCCATTTCTATTTTTGGAAACAATTTCAAGAGAATAGGTATTAATTCTTCTTTAAATGTTTGGTAGAATTCAATTGGGAAGCCATCTGGCCCTGGGCTCTTGTTTGTTGGGAGATTTTTGATGACTCTTCAATCTCCTTACTGGTTATGGGTCTGTTCAGGTTTTCTATTTCTCCCTGGTTCAGTTTTGGTAGTTTACATGTCTTTAGGAATGCATCCATTTCTTCCAGATTGTCAGATTTGCTGCTGTATAATTGCTCATACTATGTTCTTATAATTGTTTGTGTTTCTTTGGTGTTGGTTGTGATCTTTCCTCTTTCATTCATTATTTTCTCTTTTCTTTTTGATAAGTCTGGCCAGGGGTTCATCAATCTTACTAATTTTTTCAAAGAACCAGCTCCTAGTTTCTTTGATCTGTTCTACTGTTCTTTTGGTTTCTATTTCATTGATTTCTGTTCTGATCTTTATTATTTTTATTCTTCTGCTGGGTTTAGGCTTTTTTTTTTTTTTTTTTTTTTTTTTTTTTTTTTTTTTTTTTTTTTTTTTTTTTTTTTTTTTTTTTTTTTTTTTTTTTTTTTTTTTTTTTTTTTTTTTTTTTTTTTTTTTTTTTTTTTTTTTTTTTTTTTTTTTTTTTTTTTTTTTTTTTTTTTTTTTTTTTTTTTTTTTTTTTTTTTTTTTTT
>PISX010020914.1:0-34735 GCA_004024625.1 Mellivora capensis | reverse complement strand
GGAAATTGGGGGGGAGATGAACCATGAGAGACTATGGACTCTGAAAAACAACCTGAGGGTTTTGAAGGGGCGGGGGGTGGGAGGTTGGGGGAGCCAGGTGGTGGGTATTGTGGAGGGCACGCATTGCATGGAGCACTGGGTGTGGTGTAAAACTATGAACTCTGTTACGCTGAAAAGAAATAAAAAAAAATAAAAAAAATAAAAAATAAAAAAATAAAAACTGACAAAGGACCCAAAGAGACATTCTTCCAAAGAAGACATACAAATGGCCAGTAGTTACTTGAAAAGGTAGTCAACATCACTAATCATCAGGGAAGCGCAAATCAAAACCACAATGGATATTATCTCACACTGTTAGGATGACTATTATCAAAAAAAAGAAGAGATGACAAATGCTGGCAAGGATGTAGAGAAAAGAGAACCTTTGTTATGGTCATTGGGAATGTAAATTGGTAAGCCAATATGGAGAACGGTATGGATGTTCCTCAAGAAACAGAACCACTATATGAGCTAGACATTTTTCTTCTGCATATCCACTCATAGGAAATGAAATTGATATTTTGAAGAGGCAGCTCCCATGTTCATTGCAAAATTATTTGCAATAGCCAAGATATGGAAACAATGTAGGTGTTTATCAATGGATGTAAAAAGAAATTGTGGCTTCCAAATACACTGGAACATTATTCATCTTTATAAAAGGAGATCCTGCCATTTGCAACAATATGAATGAACATGGTGTACAGTATGAAATAAGTCAGACACAGACCAGAAAAACTGCATGATCCACATATATGTGGAATTTTAAAAAGTCAAATGCATAGAAGAAGAAAGTAGAAGAGTGGTTTCCAGGGGCAGGGGGTGGGAGAGACAGGGAGATGTTTGTCAAAGGGTAAGGAGTCACAGTGATATAAGATGGTAAATCTGGAGATCTAATGTACAGTATGATGACCATATTGAATCCTGGCACAATTTACTAAGAGAATCAATTTTACGTGCTCTCATAATATACACACGCACATGCACACACACACACACACACACAATATGCTAACTGTGAGAGGAGATGGTTCATTAGCCTGACCATAGTAGTCATTTCACCATGTACATGCATATTTAACCATCAAGTTGAACATATACAATTTTTACTAAAAAGAAAGAATAGAACAAATTTGGATTTTAGAATCATCTGTGAAGTGGGAAGACTACTTCAGATTATTGTAGATGAAATAACGTATGCGAAGTATTTAGCATGGCTGGCGGATAAGTTCTCAGCAAACTATGACTACTGCTACTATTAAAGCAAATGAAGGAACACCCAGCAAATTAAACATGCTCAGAAAATGTTTCTCTTTCCATGCCTTCCCAGTAGGTACAGGTCCCTTCTCACAATCACAGCTACCTCTTTATCTCCTTTGTATTGCACTTCATATAATAGTACCACCATTTACAGGTTGTTTTGATCCTGCCAACCCTAGAATCTCTCTCCATAGCTTCACAGAAAGCACACCAGACTGGGACCCACTTAGCAAGCTAGTGGAACTGCTTTCCAGCAGAGGAAAAGACCTCCCCGATCAGCCCAACTTTACCACCATTTGTTTCAAAGTCTTTAGCTGACTCACAATCTATGTTAAAGGATGAAATTGATCCCTTGGGTACAAAGATAGTCACTGTGCCTGCCATGCCTCTCCCTGAATCCAGCTGCTCTTTAGGCTCCACAAACTATAGAATGCCAAAACACTGGTCCTGACACATAGCACCTGCTTCTCAGGGCACATCTCACCCCACACCAGCCAGGCTACAGCCACAGGCCACATTTAATGATTCTACGGTGCTCAGATTAACTCTTTTGCTTGGCTGGCTTTTATGGATGTAGCGAATTCCATTTGGTTTTGTTTTAATAACATCCCAATAAAAGAGCTGGGAAATTAGATGCTAGGAATGACATTTAAATCCTCCATTTCCCTTTACTGCAATAATAGCCTTCTTGATAATAAAGTAGATAAATTTTCTTAAATTATATGAAGTTTTTCCATTTGAAAGCAATTAAAAAATGCTTTCAATTCTGAATTACAAAACGATTCACTTCAGATTTGAGGCTGACACTTTTATTGGTAATCTGAGTTATAACATGTTCAACTCTATGCCCATTCATTGGCCCCTGATACTTCTGCCAACTTTTTATGGTTTTATGTGAAAGTACAGTATTTAAGCCTCCTCTAAATTCATAAGCTTCCCGTGCTTCTGAAAAAGGCTTTCTCAGTGTCTTAACGCACAACCAGGGCTGATGTTTATTTAAAAACATCTGCTCCCTCCTTTGTGGTAGACCATACCAAAGTAGCCTGACATTTTAAATACTTTTTTCTTTATACTCTGTGTCAAACAATGAGAGAACATAACTACTATCATGATGAAAAACTCTTCAGAGCAATTATAAGATGATACAGTAAGTGGACTAAATGATACCCAAAGTAATCAAAAGAAAACACTGGGATTAGCCCAAATGCTGCAAAAGGCCACTTTTAGGGAGATTCCTAGTTCCCTAAATATCTCCATGATTAGGCTTTACATATTAGTGCTCCCTAATTGATAATAAAAATAGGCCCTTGTCACCTTTTTTTAAGGTAAGAACGTGAATTACTATTTTGGTGGTGTTGTTTTTGACAAACCAGGAAGAGACCATCTTTGTGTCATTGCTATTTCCACCCTGCAGCCTCCCTTGGCCAAAAACTCTTCTAGTGCTACTGACCACTGACTCACTTGAAACCATTTTTCATGGCCATTCTTACCAATATATCCAGTGCAGAAATGAATTAAGAATGTAAGAAAATGCAGTTTTAAACTTATTGTGCACGTGAATCATTTAAGTATCGTAACAATGCCCCATAGAGTCCCTGTTCAGCCTATTATAATGATAAAATAGCTATTTCTACAAAAACAAGTGCTTCTAATATTTGCAAGGACAATTTTTATCAATCTAAATATACTTCCAACATTCTCCCAACACACACACACACACACACACACACAAACACAACACCTGTTTTCTGACACAGATTGAGTAAAAGTAAAGTTTGATTTAGCCTCTGTTGATAATAGCATTACAAATCCCTTTAATCAGCAGAACACCCATGACTGAAGGCACTTGAACATTCTTTTGGATATGATAAGTGAAGCAAAGGAGACATTGAAAAAAGATGAAAGTCAAACAGGGCTAAATTTCCTGAGGAACAATCTGATATTCACAGTATACCCAAAGTAAAAGAGAACATAAGTCTGATTATTAGTGAGGGCTGGAAAGGAAAACTGATTTCTCACTGTTGTTGAAAATCTATCTTGTAATCACAGAAACATAGTGCTAGAAGGAAGTCTTAGAACATTCCAGCAGGAAGGGGCACTGTCCTGCTGGTTGGGCAGGGATTCCTGCTCAGGAAGACTCAAAGCTAGTTCTCCTTGTGAAACTCTTAACATACTCCTTCAATCCCTACACCTGGAATCCACCACCCCATGGGTTAGGAATCATGGTTTGCCACAACTGCTCACAAACGAATTCCCTAAAAGAAGCCAGAAATAGAGGGCCTTAGAATATGTAGAAAGTAGATACAATAGGGAAATGTTATTTGTGACCTTTTAATATTGTGGCTCACTGTGGTACATAAATCTCTTTTCTGATCGTACTAACCTACCTTGTGAACACACAGGCCTTTGATTGCCTCTTTATTAGTTTAGCAAATGGAGTGATGGGTGAGCTTCTGTCATGGTGCTGACTCTGTTACAAAGTGTAAAGGGAATTCCCATCCACCCATGGACCAAGAGGTGCCCAAATGCCAAAATACATCTGTTTTACTGGAACTTCAATAGGAATATTTTGTCAAAAAGTACAATTATAAATCTCTACCTGCTGTCGTACTCTCCTGAACCCTTCCAGTCACCATATGAGATAAAAAGCATCCCCCTTATTAAAAAGAAAAAAATTGAGGGCAGGTGGCTTGTTCAGTCAGTTAAGCGTCCTACTCTTGATTTTGGCTCAGGTCATGACCTCAGGGTCCTGGGATTGAACCCTACTTTGGGTCCCTTCCCAGCAGGGAATCTGCTTGAAGATTTCTCTCCCTCTCCCTCTACCTCTTCCAGGGCTCACTTGTGCTCTCTCTCTATATATAATAAACAAATATTTATTTAAAAATAAGATAAATTTAAAAAGAACCAAACACATCCTTTGTCCCATGTCCTCCTCCAGCTATAGCCATATTTCTGTCTTTCTCTTTATAGCAAAACCCTTAGGAAAAAAATCGTTGTAATCTGTGTCTCTATTTCCTCTCCTCCAATTTTTCCTTGAGTCATTCCAGTCAGGCTTCTGTTCCCACAATCAACCAAAACAGCTATTTCTAATGTCACCAAAAAACTCCTTACCTGCTCACTGGCTGAGTCTTCTTCCGTCTCCTTTATTTATCCATCCCCACATCCCCAATTTCTAAATACCAAAGTGTCTGAAAGTTCAGTCTTCAGACCCCATCTCTTTTCATTTATTTTCTTACTCGACAGCTCTGTCCAGACACACAGGATTCAATTCTACCTATGTGTGGATGATTTCCAAAGTGTATCTCCACTGAGGACTTCTCCACTGAACTCCAGACCCCAATTGTTTCCCCAACACCCTCACTGGATGTCCAATAGAAATATCAAGCTTAGCCTGTCCATTCCATACAGCCCAGTTCCTCCTGAAGTCTTCGCCAACTTAGTGAATGGCAATTCCATTCTCCAGGCAATTCCAGCTCACCTCATCCCCCATCCCTCATAAAGCTAAAGTCATCCTGACTTCTCCTTTTTTTGGGTGCTTTATGTCCAGTCTGCCAGAAAATTATTTTATTTCTAGTATCTACTTGCAGCCACTCTAATTCCAGCTATTATCATCATGCACCCAGGTTACTGCCAAAGCCTCCTAGAAGAATTCCTTGCTTCTACCTTAACTCCAAACATATATTTTCCACAAAATGGGCAAAGAGATCCTTTCAAATGTATATTTAAAGTTTGTCTTTTAAATTATCTTGTAGTAAAATCAATTCTTTGGTGTACAGTATCATGACCCTGATACTCCTTGATTAGAACCCTCCAATGGCTTCCTAAAGTCCTTGTTGTGGCCTTAAAAACACCAAGCAATGTGAGCACCAGCTATTTCTCTCCACTCCTTGCTCTGCTTCACACAGCATGCCTTGCTGCTTCTTAAACTCAATAACCACTCTCTTATCTTTGCCTCCCGTCTGTCAACAGTGTTCATCTCCTGAATATATGCAGAGCTTAATACTTTACTTCCTCCAGGTCATGCACTTTATTGGACATTCAACAGGAATGTTCAGATGTGCAATGGCATCTTATCAGAAACATTTTCTCTGACCATCATATCTGAAAAAGAAACCCCAACTCTCTATGCTCCATACTGTGTTTTTCTTCTCTCTGCAGCAGAGAATCTGACCTAGTATTTCTATTATCTGGCCTAGTTTTTCTAATATCTGTGTATTTGTCTGTGTATTTGTTCATATGCTTATTATCCATCTCCCCTTACTGGTATGCAAGCTTGATGAGGGAGAACATTTATTGTTCACAACTACACTCCATTACTAAAATAGTATAATTCATGCAATACTACCCAAAATATGTGAAATAATTGAATCAACACATCAAAGAATGTTAGGTGCTAGAGAGGACCATAGAGAATATCAAATTAAATTGTCACATATCAAATTAAATTATCATATATCCCTTACCCAGAAGAAAAAGTCAGACATTCTATAAGCCACTAGAGAAGCAATGACTTCCAAGTCATTTGCAAATCCTTTACTTGGTGAAGTTAAAAATAAGGTAGATTTTTTTTTTCAATTTAGGAACTTTGGAAGACATTTAAGTAAGGAGGATGGAGCAGAAAATTCTACAAACGAAAGGAAACCTTAACTGGTTATCATTTTCTACGTTCATGCACATACACACATGTATGATTATCTTGGAGAAGAAATAAAGGCTGGGCAACTTTATGGGGAAGCTACAACCACATATGACAACAATAAGAGAAAAAGGAAGGAGGTGCAGGGAACGGTAGTCTGTTTATATATGCTTGGCTGATTAGCTCAGTGGATGAGAAAGCAGGATTCCAGGAAAGTAAACAAAATTTACCATGCGTGGTGGACAATCATTTTCCTGTGTAGAGAATCTGTGATAAGTATTTATTTTAAAGAAATCAATTTTCTTTAAACGAGATGTGTGGTCCAGATTCTCCTCCAAGCCGCAGTAAATACCACTCCAATCACAATCCTATGAAAGACTCCATTCATACCAGTGTAAGCCTTAGGAAAACAGAACCAAATGGGACAATATGCATTTTGGTGAGAACATTAAATCTTACATAAACAGATGCATGCACATAAACACACCTAATTTCCACCCCACTTCTTTCCATTTCCATAAGAATTCTCTTCTGGATTAATGTTCTACACCTAGTACTGATGTTGCAAAATAAGAAAATATACCATAGTACCTTTTATAAGTGGTACTAATAAAACTTCCATATAAAGCCAGGTCAGGGGCGCCTGGGTGGCTCAGTGGGTTAAAGCCTCTGCCTTCAGCTGAGGTCATGATCTCAGGGTCCTGGGATCGAGCTCCGCATCGGGCTCTCTGCTCAGTGGGGAGCCTGCTTCCCTTCCTCTCTCTCTCTGCCTGTCTCTCTGCCTACTTGTGATCTCTGTCAAATAAATAAAATCTTTAAAAAAAAAAAAAAAGATAATGTTTACAAAAAAAAAAAAAAAAAAGCCAGGTCAAATGTGATCATGCCAATAGCAGATTTAAGAAGAAAGAATAGCAGTTTTGAGGCCTAGGAGAAGCACTGAGGTTTTATTTTAAATGTCCACTACTTTTTTAGTACTCTGAATTTTGGATTCAAATAGTCTTCAATTCAAATCATGGATCTGAAAACCACCAGCAGTGTGATCTTGAGCAGTATTCTTAGCCCTTAGAAACTTGTTTCCTTTCTTCAAAAGGTGAGCACTCCCCACTGCCCCATAAAAACAAGGTCATCATGAGACTGAACTAAGATAGTGTTGATAAAGTGCCTAGCACAGTGTTTAGTATATAGAAGATGCTCTTACATGAAACCTGTACTGTATGTGATTTGGTATCAATCTCCTCAAGCCAGTAACACTGAAAGTGGAAAGTACGATGTGTTCTTTGCTCTCCAGTGAAGAAGTGAAAATTGTTAGTGTGCATTTATTGAATACTCAGGTCCCTAAACTTGATCCCACTTGATTTTATTTTTGTTCCAAAATGTTATGAATTTGCTCCCCGCCACCTGAACCTGATACTGAAGTCACTTCAGCCAGTCCCTTGCACCAAGGCCATCTCCTAATCTACCAGTTTACATTGCCAACTTCATTCTGCACCATGTACTCCTCTTACAAATCCTTGCTTTCAACAATCAACTTAAATCCTGCCAGATACCACACCTTCTATCTCCTTGCCCTCATTATGCCAACAGAGATCCCCACCCAACTCCCTTCCTCTCTCATAGAGAAACAGAGAATTGTCCATGGATTTTTTCCAATTATTCACTTCTCACAATGCCCCACAGAGAAGACCATAAAAAGGGCAAACTGATTTCTATGGAATATAGCTTCTAACCCCAAGAAATATATATTTGAATATTAAATTAATATGATTTCTATCTTGGTGCCCCTGGGTGGCTCAGTCGGTTAAGCATCCAACTCTTTATTACAGCTCAGGGTCATGATCCCAGAGTTGGGGGCATCAAGGCCCACCTCAGGCTCCGTGCTCAGAGGATAGTCTGCTTGAGATTCTCTCTCTCCCTCTCCCTGTGCCCTGTTCCCCCCTCCTTCTCTAAATGAATAAAATCTTAAATATATATATATATATATATATATGTATATATATGCATATGTGTGGATATACACACACACACATTTCTGTCTCCATCTATCTGCCTCACTCAAGGGTTATGACATCAAAGAAATGTTAGATATCCAATTCTGCTAAGAATATAAAATGTGCTTTATAAATAAAATAGTGTCCTAGTGTTAAGAACTTTATATAATACATATTATTTTCATAAAACTAATTTTATAGCAAAAGGCAAACTGGAATAAATGGAAAAATCTATACTTTATATTTTTGGTTTTTCCTTTTACATAGTTACCCAATTACAATAAAAATACGCAGTCTCCAAAGCACATTTTGGTTTTTAAATAAATGACAAATTAACTGTGCAAATCTTTGCATTCAAGAATAAGACAGAACTTTCCTATGAAAACTTTAGCCTTACGGTTGGAACATAGTTGTGAATTTCAGACAAATCCAGCCTCTTTTTTTTTTTTTTTAATCACATTTCTGGTCAAAAGAGAGCAAGAACATGAAATTCTGGGTTTTGTAGCCCAGAAAAATGGTCACAAAGTATAACTATTTGTCAGATGGGTTTTGCAGATATGAACAAAACAAAGAAAAGAGGTGTCTAATAGAAAAAAAAAGCACTGCCTAAATGCTACACACTGTGCTAACCAATGTAATGTCAGACCATCTTATCAATTATCTCAATAACGGGAAAGCACATAGACATGCTATCATTTGTCATTGTTAAAACACTTTAGAATTTATAAGAGACTTTCACAACTTACTAGTTCACTAAAAGTCTTTATAGCAAGTACAATGAAAGGCATTTTGATTTGGTTGCCTCAAAAGCAAAAGAAGATGGATTATATTTTGTTCCTGGGAAAGCTTTGTAGAGCTTTCCCATCGTCATTTTAAAGCTCTGAGGGGCGCCTGGGTGGCTCAGTGGGTTAAAGCCTCTGCCTTTGGCTCAGGTCATGATCCCAGAGTCCTGGGATCGAGCCCCACATCAGGCTCTCTGCTCCGAAGGGAGCCTGCTTCCTCCTCTCTCTCTGCCTGCCTCTCTGCCTGTGATCTCTGTCAAATAAATAAATAAATCTTTAAAAAAAAAAAAAAGCTTTGAAATGTCTTACGAAGAAAACAACAATACTGTAAAAATGGGGTCAGAACAAAATGGTCATTCTTTCTATGTTGTGTCTGAAGTTGTGTCTGAAAGTAATTTTTTAAAAGTTAAGTAAAAATGAGTAAAACCAAATCACTCATCCAGATGGAAGAAGCACATGAACTACACTTTAAATTATGATAACATTTATTTTTTATCCTAAGCTTAAATCAATAGGTGATATGGTTCCAGGCCTTTAAAAAGATATAAATCAAATTCATAAGGGTGTCCAAGATAATTTGACCTTAGCACACTGAGACAGAAAATTAGCTCAAGTGGACAGCATGTTTGATTTCTGGCCTCAGACAGGCACGTGCGGGACTCAGTGGGAATAGCATGGGTGTTAGTGAGGGAAGAATTGGCCTGGAATAATGAGGGAGACTATTACAAACTTGAGTAAAATATTTCATTAAATGTTTGGTTTCTACCAACAAGTACAACTGCCCCCTAAAATCTTCACTCCATTCTATTTTTATTTTGTTGAATGGGTAGATGTCAAATAGAATATCTTTCATGGTCTACTAAAAGTATTCTGTGTGTGTGTGTGTGTGTGTGTGTGAGTGTGTGTGTGTGTGTGTCTTGGTTTAACCAACAGTAATATTATCAAAAGTAAGCAGTAAGTAAATTGGATATTGATTATTTACAAGAAAAATTGCCTCTCCTATTTTTTAATTTTTTGTACATAAAAGATTTGAGTATTAACTAGATACTTGAGTGATTTATTTACTTTGGTAACAGTCCAGGCAAAAATATTTAAATTATACTCTTGGAAGTAAAAATTATCTAATCATTCACAAGCTGTTACAATAAAACGTTTATCATGAGTCATTAATCCATTAGGACTTATTTTCTGTCCCATCCTTTCACTAGCACCTTGCTTTGAACATGGTCAAGTTTGGCTGTAATTTTCCCTTTTATCATATATCATAGTTACAGGATGGGATGCACCAAAGCTGGATTCCAAAAACCCTGCACTCTGCTTGAACTTGGCACACAGAAACTCAACTAGTGATTCTAGGGCTGAAATTCATCCAGGCTCAAGGCCTGATATCATGCTTGGATCATGGGGTACCAAAAGTTTAGGGTTAGGAGACAGCAGGGAAAAAAATATCTAGAGGCAACATTCTCTCACAGAGGTTTAAAAGAAGGTTTTAAAATCGCAGGGTACCGTTCTTGTGATACCCTGACACCCTTGACAGAGACTGTCAGAGCTGTCTCTGCATATGTTTCTTTCACCCATAATCTCGCAGCAATTCCACAACCCAATCCGCAACGCTTCAACCTTCCGCTTTGCCCTGTTCTGGCCCAGTAACCCTGCCTTGACATTCTACTTCACTCCACGCAAAGCCCTTTGAATGTTTCTTGGACGTAAATAACACCAACGCATGTGGGTATCTTCCTGTTCAACAGCAAAGTACCTTTACTCAGAAATCACTAATAGTGAAAGAATGTGACATAAATAGGTAACAATATCAAATCTGGCTTCTGGTGACCCAAAAAGGTAGTGGATCTTGCGCTAAGAAAGGTAGCGGGAGTTAGCCCCATTTCATCTTTCAATTATGAAAGTTATTACTGCTCTGTTTGTCTCACAGGACTGTTAGAAAACTTAAGGAAGCTAGCATTTAAGAAAATACTCTGTAAACTACAAAGTAGCAAGTTTATTTGCAATCATCGTGATACTCTCTGGTGATACTCCTCAGCTGCAATATTTTGGGTACCATACCTGGATTTATGCCAGCACCCGAAGAAGTAATTGATGAGTGGAGCATATAGGTCAGATCTAAACTTAGTATATATTATAGTGAAATAGACTTACTGTATAGTATAACGATTTTATAGATGAGAATTCTAAGGCTCAAAGAGATCACCGACTTGACCAAAGCCATGCAGCTACCAGGTTGCAAGGGCTAACATTAAGGCTGTCATCTGCTTTTACAGGAGTCATTCCTTCTTGGGTCTACACCAGTGGGATGCACCATCTCTAAGCTCAAGTTCTCTATTAGGTTAATAGATCAGCCTCCAGGGGATCTGCTAACAGAAAAGAAACCACGTAGAATGAGCTCCTGCAGAAGCACCGAGGGAAAAGCACAGGGCTTTTTCCTCACGGAGGATGAGCATTTGAGGAAATATCATATATAATAATTAGAACAAGCTATGATGTGCCACAGATAGCCATTTTTCCTTGATTCTTTTCTATTTCGAAGGCGCACTTTTTTGTTGTTATTGTTGTTGCATGTTTGCTGTTTTCCAAAACTGGGACACGGCTTACACTGACTGTCAAAAGCAACTTGTCATCAAGTGGACAGAGAAGCAATTGTGAGGTTGTTGTCATTGCTTACTCATCCGTGAACATGACTCACACACAGGGTATCTGTAAATCAACAGTCACCTTTGGTTAATAATTGTCATTGGTAACATCACACACAGCTTGAAACTCAGATTTACAACATCAGTTGCTGCTTAAAATGTTTCAAGATTGTCCTCGACAAGCAACACTGACGATGAGTTTTTTATGTAAGCAGATTGCTTGTCACATGCCAGGCAATTCAAATAAAGTCAGTAAAAGTTGAAAATTTCTCAAAATTAACAAAGATTTTCAAGCTCAGAAGGCAGCAGTGATACAGCAGCAATTAGGGCCAAAGCCATGATAACGGAGAGATAAACAAACTGACTGTCAATATTGTCCATATCCTCTCAGACACGAGGTACTGTCTTTCAAGCATTAGAAAATTGTCAAAAGACTCTGGCTTCTCTCAAAAGAAGTTTTGAACTTCCAGTGAGAGGTAATTCAATTAAGGAGGAAAAAAAGGAAACTCTGTGGTCTTCTTTGACAAACCTCAAATTATACTGTCAGTCCTAAGGGCGCTATGTCAAGATAACAAGCCTGAGTGAAGAAAGGTAGAGTGTCACTGTGATGTTCTCTGTAATCCCTAATGGCCAAAATTGATTCAGAAAAAAACCCTACAGACTCTGTATTTGCAGGATTAGCCTCAAATATTGATGCTGAACCTAAAGCAAAATGTAACACATACCATATGGATTAATGTATTCTAATGGTTGTCAGTTAAAAATTAATTAAAAGAATACACTTAAGCTATTTCCCCCCAAAATGTTAGCATTAAATCCACTGACCACTTTATCATTGTTGGTATCACAGATTTGGTGACATGTGATCAAAACCATAAAACTGAGTCATCACTGGGTATTTACCAGGCATTGTATGAAGCTTCTAGCTTTTACTACCTCCTTAAATCTCACATCGGCCCTATATGAGAGGTATATTCGTTCCATTTTACAGGTAAGAAAACTGAAATTCAGACAGTGATGAAATCCATTTTCATCATGCAGCTATGATGAAATGTGAGCTATGCAGAATGTGAGCCCAGGCCCCTCTTATGTCTGGGTCCATGGCTCAATGAGCACATTATAGGAGTTAATGTGTCACAGGAAGAGCACAGTAGTCAGCCACCTAACAGAATTCCAGAGCTAACTAAAACCACACCTGTCCCTCCCGTGGCCACGAATGATTCAGAGGACACTGCAAAGGCTGGGCTTTGGCAAGCTTTTTCATTTCTAAATATTTGTTTGCTATTCTATTGATTAAACTGCTCTCTGTAGGCCTCATGTTAAAAGTACATAAAGGGCTTTCCTGTGTATTTTTCCAGATATGCTAGGAGAGATTCTTGCCAAATGCAATGTGATATTCCCAGAGAAGCATCTCAGGCTTTTTGACAGAGGCTTCTTAGGCACATGGGTTATGTCACTTTTGTTATCTATAACTCTTCTCTCCCACGAGTCCTGATAATACAAAGTAGACAATAAAACAATTAAACTGGAACTATTTTTCAACTACCTCTCATCAGTAACAGATCATTCACTCCTAACCTGGCGAGACTGTACGCTCGCACACTCCAGTATCAGCTTATCTATAAAGCAGAGAGCACCACACTCTGATCCCCTCCCTTACTTTAATTCATTGGTCATTTAATGATATCACAACCAGACATGTCCCAATGTCTCCGTTCCCTGACACAATGCAGATGTCCTGCTTCTGGATTCTGAGGAAAGTAGCAATACAAAAATGTAAGACATGCCCAATTCCTTTCTACTCGTGGTAAGCTTTCTCTGCCTGTTACACATGTATGTGTTTATTCAGCCATACCAAGTACGCACTCACCACATAGACACCAAATGCCCTACGTGTGTGTGTGTGAGAGAGAGAGAGAGAGCCCATCCACCTTACCCTTGACTTATGGAGAGATGAAGCTGGTTGTAGTGACAGGCCTCTAACATCATAAAATTAACCTAACATCGTAAAATTCCCCTGCCTGATTTCTTCACCAAGGAGCTAAGTTTTTAAATAACGCATTATGCAAATTCAGTCTACAATGTCTAGTTTCTGTGTCAGCTAGTGAAAGATCAAGCTATGCAGACATTTCTTTCATTCACCAAGTACCCTTTGAAGCACTCCTGGATTCAAGACCAAGTTTAACTATCACCCCACAAAAAGAAGATGCATACACACACAAAAAAGTCAATATGATGTTTCCATTCAGCACAACAGGAGTCTCCTTACTCACCAAAGCTTCAGTTTTTCTGACCCACGGCTGCAAGATAAGGTTAGAGAGAGGGCTGGTACTGCAATTTCATTTTTTTTTTTTTTTAGCCCTATTAGTTTCCTATTAGTCCTATACTTATCTTTCCAAGCTTCGTTTTTTTTTTTTTCCTGTGAACATGAAAAACATTGCTGTTAAATTACAGTTCCCTGGAAATACTCTAAATATCAGTGCAAACAACTATGTGGGTTCCTTGTCTTTCTAAAATCTATCACATATTCAGAGAGATCCAGGGCATATCCTATGGATCCAAAGTTTTAAAACCCACTATTTGTATTACACATGTCAGGTATGCCTAGGCAGGGATGCATTAACATATTTTCATGAATTTGTTTACTCCCCATTGAAAAAATAACTCAAGTATTGTTGTGTGTAAACGAAGTCAATTTACTCAAAAATTTAAAATCCTATCTGGCTTTAGATCTCTGGGAGCAACAGTTAATGAGGAAATATTCCTCATATCTCTATCTTACTAAATTACTTTAAATTATTTTCAGAGGCAATGGGTTTGATTTGGTGCTTTCAGTGCTGAGGTAAGCCCAGGCTTCCCAGAAGAGGGCACATCTACATGTGTATGGGCCACACTGGAGCAAACAGAAAATGTGTCAGGGGTCTTTGTCTCCTGATCTCCCAGGATAAAAGTCTAGGAGTTGACAGCATGTTCTCCTCTCTTCAGGAAGACTTTTAATGGCACTGAAGGAATATCCAAGTAGCTTCAGAAATTTCCTTCTGGATCTCCACGTGGGACTTCCCTAGAGCCTCTGGAGAGGACCCCCCCTTCCTCCCACCCTGTCCTTCCTCCCACCCTGTCAGAGTCTATAAACAAGAGAATGGTACATTTCAGCCTATGCTCTAATGGAGCAGAATGCAGAATCTAATAACAAAAATGGAACCTTGAGTCATAAGTCAAGGAAAACCTATGGCCGTGGAAGCATCTACCAATATGCCTCAGCTGACAGGGCTCCAAAAGTCAGAGAATAAATAAATAAATAAATAAATAAATTGAAGAAAAGAAATTTAAAATACATTCTCTCTTTCTTTCCTTTGTTACAAATTGTCATAGCTGTCTTTTCTGTCCCTTATTCACTCCCACCCCCACTCCTCAACCACGAATATACTGAAAGTGCCTTGAAGAGAAGGACCAATTTCCACTGAAATGACTAAGAGTCACTGCTCAACAAATACAGGTTCAAATAATGTACTCAGGAGAAAGGAAAACTTGTTTAAATTGTTTTGGGCAAGAGCACCACCAGCACCTCAGGAACCATGAAATTTGAGTCCTTGTTCTTGGTCTCCTTTGGGAACAGGTGACCTTGAGGTTAGCCTGTCTTTATCATTGATTAGCCAGGAGATTTCGGGTAAGTCATTTTACTGCACCAAGTTTAGAAAGCTTAATAATGTCTCCAACCTCTCAGCCAGGAGGAGGCAGATCCATAAAAAAGGTCTCAAGTCAAAAGAGTCAGAGGACTTTCCAGATCTTCTGGATAGAATTCAGATTAAAAGTTAAATCGATGAGATAATACATGTTTGGGGAAAAAAAAAAAAAGGATATCCAGTAAGTTAAAATATATTCCTGGGGAATTATTAGAAATAGGAATCATCATTTACTGGCATTCATTATATACCAGACCCTCCTTTAAACTCTTTACATATTACAACCTATTTGTGGCTCATTACATCCCCTCCCTGCTTTGCTCAGGCTGCTCTCTCTGTCCAAATTTCCTTATTCTCCTGCCTACCTGAAGAATACTCAATTACAAGACTTAGCACAAATTTCACCTCTAAACATCCCCTCCCCTCCGTTGTAGCTTCATTCTTTCGAATACGGACTTCTAAGAAGCAATAACAAAAACTGTGGTTCATTTATTTGTGTATACATTTGACTACAAGCTCCTAGGGGGCAAGATACACATCCAGTTTACTTCTATATACTCAGAGCTAAGCCTAATAAATTGTTTGCTAAATAATAAACAGATGCTGCTAGATAAATTAATGATTGAGAGCATTTCTGTTTTATTGCAGATTTACCGTATTTCAGATGGCTAAGCCTAACACAGCAATCTCTTATTAGCTGCAAAAAAAACAAATAAACAAAAATTAAATAAAACATCAGCCTGTGGAAATCCAAATGCACTGAGCCAAAATTATTAGACCTCTGTATGATATCCCAGAGAATACATAAGGCAGCAATCCAGAAGGAAACTCAAAAATCAACAATCCCCTCTGAGTTTGGGAGAAGAGAACAGACCTCAGCTCTATTACCTTCCCAGGCTAACAGCGATTTCTAAATCAGCAAGTTTAAAAGGCAGAGGAAGAGAGACAAAGAGTGATAATTGACAACGTGGTCCACAGAGATGCCTTGGTGGTGGTGGGGTGGTGGTGAGGGCTGAGCCCCACTCTATGACCATGACACACTCGTTAGACGATTCAGAGGGTTGCATATTTTGTTTATCACCACTCCTGGACTTCATTTTCCTTTAGGAGCTATCACAATATAGAAGTGTTTATATCATTCTCTTTCTTCTCATTAAAAATTAAAAATCAGCATATATTTGAATCTCTATAAATAGAGAAAAAATATATAGCTCTTTCTTGGGGTTGAGTTCATTGGGCCCCCGGATAAGACGTTAAAAGAAAGGCGATAATAGCCCGCACTGATGACTTTGTTTATAACTGTTCTGTCCCTAGAAAAAGACCACCTGCGTTCTTCTTGTATCAACACCCAGAGCCAGCCTAGTGCGGGGAGGCTCCTGACCCGGAGCTGCAAATCTTTATCCGGTTACCAGCATTTTTTTTTCAGGCTAGGCCATGTTCTGAAGCCTTTATTTGGCTTGTTTCAAAAACCCAAAAATAAAAGCTATGATGAAATCCTTCCAAACACACATTTTTGCATAGCATATAAAGCCTTTAATAATCCTTTCTTCCCTCCAAGATTAGAGTATGTGAATCCCTGAGCGTGGCAGGAGACCCGTCCAGGAAGTGGAAGGCGTCCTCCACGCAGCTACAGAGGTCCTCCGCTGAGAGGCCAAAGCTGGCTACATTGTTTGACATGAGGGTTACTTTTCAGATAGTGAAATTTTAGTTGCCAGGTGCCAGAGGTAATTTATCAGACGCTCATAAAATAAAGATCAGAAAGCCCATCCGTCTCCCCATGCATCTGGGATCTAGGAAGGAACACTCAAGGCCCTGGATCCTTTAAACAGCTCTCACTTAAAGAGCTTGATGTTTATAATAACAAAAAAAGGAGAAAGGGGTCAGGTCAAATTCTGCCGAATAGCAGGTGTTGTTGTAAGTGTTTTGTTCTCTCTCTCTCTCTTTTTTGTTTTTTTCTGAAAAAGTAATCTGAAAGAATATTGAACTGTTGCAGTAGATGCATTTATTTATTTATTTACTTACTTATTTATTTATGTTTCAACAGAAAAACATGACCTGAAAACTAGAAAATAAAAGACTTTGACAAAAAAAAAAGTTTCGAAAGTTGTTTTTTTTTTTTCGAAAGTTTTTTCATGAAAACACCAATTACTAAATGAATTAGATAGAATCCAAGTAGAATGGTGTGATGTGAGGCTTACAGTGCACATGTAACATAATGATTTTGAGTCACACTAATTAAAAACAACTAGAAATAATGCTTGCACGTATAGAAGAACTCTTTCCTTCATTATCCCCTTGAAGAGCAAAGAGAGGAGGAAACTCATCTGCAATCACATGAGGTGTAAGTGACAGAAACACTTGGACCCTGGTCTTGAGATCCCAGGCATTGGCTGTCACCACAGGGCCTCCCTGATGCAGAGCTCTGGGTGCAGCTTTACACTGAGTGCCCAACCAGCGTTGTTCTTTCTCACTGAATTGAAATTAATAGACCTAAATTTTTGCCAATTTAAGGGCAGTTACTTAAGATGTCTTTACCTTACCTTAATTTTGAACCTTTATTATTTTCTTATTTTGTTAAGCAAATGGTATGATATTATGTTAGGGATAATGTACATTTTGCAAATAATCCTACTTCCTTTTAGTATTCACTAGACCAAAATGCAAAGCTGAAAATAGTTCCCACTAATATTATAGTTTGCATTTCTTGGTAATGTCTTCTTTCCTGTTCCCTTCTTCCCATCTTCCCACTTTGTGCTTCTTTTTCCTTCCCCTTATGTCTCTCTTTGTTTCCTTACTTCTCCTCCTCCCTCTTTTCCTTCCTTCTCCTCCTCCTTTTGTTTATTATTCCCTTTGCCTTCTTGAAATCTTGTGATGCACCTTTAATTTTTCTTCATTGTGGAAGAGATGGGAAAGGAAGGAAGGAAGGGAGAAAGAAAGAAAAGTGAGAGAAACAGGAGGGAAGGGGGAGGAGAGAACACAGGGATTAAAAAAAGTAATCTGGAAAGATATGATGATGAGAAAAATAAATAAAACACCAAGAAAATGAAAATCTAGCAGGGTATACAAGTGTTAATCACAAGTAAAAGTTCAAAAATAATGAGAATAAAGGGGGGAAATGGGGAAACTGAAGCTCATGGAAAAACTGTTTATTATTTCTGGAAAAGAATCTACTATTATTTTTAGTTCTAATTTTGTTCATTAAATGTTTTAGTTCATTAAAATTTTTTATATAGCCAAAGAACTAACATATCATTGCAGACCGATATAAATATAGATTTTAGAGCCTAGAAAGGGCTTTACTATAATCACAAGATTGCAGAAATGAGCAGAGGGAAACAACGAAAGTTATAGGAATCCTCAGTGGAAACAAGGCAGCTTTATGTTATGCCTTGACAAAGTGTTGACCTGGAAGTTAAATCTCTAGACGACATTTCCGATATGTATATGAGAGAAGAAAACAGTAGGTATTTGGCAATCTTAGACATTCATTGGTAGGACTAAATTACAAATTAGCCAACAACAAAATATTATTTTCCAAGCATATTGGACACAAGAGAAAATAAATCGAAGATGGCCTGTCAGAATCATCATAGCCTGGCTCTGAAAATCACACAGGGGATCAGTAATTCATGTGTTTGGGGAGAGAGAAAACTTAGAGGTTCTTAGGAAAGATGTTTTTCTTAGCCCAAAGCCCTTCCTAAATTGTCACAGTTCTTTGGCATCCTTGTGGAGGTTGTATATCTTGGGGGCTTTGGAAACTACTTCTCAAAATTCACACTTGCAAGGGAAATGACAATTTAAACCCCAATTTAAGGCATGAGGATGATGGGTTTAAGTTCAAAGAATTTCCTCTCAGTAGTTCAGAAAGGAACTACTTCTTGGCGCAGAGATGTGTTGTGCAGCCTTAGGGCCTGGTTCTTGCTGGTTGGGCCAAATTGCAGGTGAAGCAGATCTGAGCTTTCTGAAGGACAAACACAGCCAGGTCACAGGAATAATAAGTAAATCACTCCTAGCTGATTATCTGCTCCATGACCTGATGGACACAAGATGAGTAGCCATTCTAAAAATGGTTCATTTTCAAGTTCCCTGGAACTCTAAGATTCTTTAACTGCCCTGGGCAACCACCATCTCCAAAGACAGATGAATTCAAATTTTTTTCTGTGGCAATTCAACACTCATTTAGGAATGCCAACCATCTCCAAAAATTGGAAAACTCAGATTACTTTGGCAATCTATGACTCTGAGAGCATCTAAAATACTATTTTTTAAAGATTATTTATTTATTCATTTGGCAGAGAGAGAGAGCACAGGTGGAGGAGTGACAGGCAGAGGGAGAGGGAGAAGGAGGATCCCTGCTGAGCAGGGAGCCTGATGAAGGCCTAGATTCCAGGACCGCTGAGATCAGGACCTTAGCCAAAGGCAGATGCTTAACCCATTTAGCCACCCAGTGCCCAATACTCTCTGACTATTGATTTCTAGAAGCAACTGGCATATTGAGAAATCAGGGTGAACCTGAACAAATCAGTCACTCATAGTCTGACTTTTCATAATCCTGCTCATCATTATCAATAACATTAACTTCACTACTTTATATTTGTACAGCTCCCCATAGACTATTATGGGTGCAATGGTGTTTCCCGAAAAGATTTGTTGAAATATTAATGCCCAGGACCCCAGAGTGTGATATTATTGAAGATGCAATCGAGTTAAGATGGGGTCATACTTTATTATGGTGGATCCTAAATCCAATTAACAGCTGTCCTTATAAGAAGATCATCTGGAGACAATGGAACTTTGATATACATGAAAGGACAATGACCATGTGAACACAGAAGCAGAATTTGAGTAATGTAGCTGTAAACCAAGATATCTCAAAGATTGCCAGCAACCATCAGAAGCTAGGAGTTAGGCGTGCAACAGATTCTATCTCAGAGTCTTCAGAAGAGACCAACTCTGCCAATACATGGATTTCAGACTTTTAGCCTCTGGAATTATGAGAATAAATTTTTGTTGCTTTAAGCGACCCAATTTGAGGCATTATGTTAAATAGCATCTCAAGAATACGAACATGCTGTATAGACCAAGGAACATATTACATGTGTACATCTGCTGTGATGTTTTATTATGGAAAAGTCTTGGAATAAGTAGAGTCACAGATATCACCATTGTCATTACCCTGCACTCACTAACTATAGAATGACTGTGTGCTAGGTACTGAGCACCTCATATTTCTAAACGAATTCTTACTACAACCAAATAAGAAAGGTATTATCAGTCCCACTTTATATAAATTGGAATGGTTCAGTAATGTAGCTAAGATCATAGCCCTAATAAGTTGTGGAGCCAGAATGTGAATACACTTTCCTTAAGTCAGAACCATCAGCCCTTAAACATTATAGAATACTCCACTATACTAACTCCCAAGTGAAAAGGAAATTTAGCAGATTATTTTATTTAAGCTTCCTTAAATAAAATATCTATTAATCTACTTAACAGATGAAGAAACAAATTTTATCCACAAGGTGAATTTTACTTAGGGACACACAAGATGCTCCATAATGTTAACACAGGTCTTTGGTCCCTCCTCCCAGTTTACCATGTCAAGTACATGCATTCCTGCAGCATTAATGCCCTTCAGTGAACACTTTATACTATTTTATGCATGCTATGTTTATTGGAAGGTTGGGGCAAATGTAAAGAAACACCAAATAGGGAAATCCTTGGGCCTATGCTTCTCAGACAGAACCAGACATAGGGCATATAGTGATTAAATCTTGAAAGTTTACACTGGTCAACTAGCTTCCCTGGGCTAATAGTTCCTTCCTCACTTTCTGACTCACTGTCTGTGCTCCAGAGTTGTGCCTATGCCTGGCTTAAAACAGCAGCCACCACTGCTTTTTAGAGGAGTCACAAACAGACGAAGGGCATGTAGGGATCAAAATGGCATCATGGTTCTATGCCACGAGAGTGAGGTATTCCTGGTCCATCGAGTGTTCTTGGTGTGACCTAATAGGATTGGCCACCTTCTTCTCTGAGCTATTCTCTAACAAGGAGATGTGTTAGAACAACTTGAAGGCCAGGATGGTCTACGTTGCTGAGCTGCCCTAGTGTTCTTCCTACACAGCACATACACAGAGCTCTCCTTGGGAAGCACAGTAAGGCATACATGCCAACTAGTGTTGCAAATTTGTGAAACTAGTGAAGCAAAGCTTTGACCACTGTAGCAAGATATCTTGTTTACCTACCTGTAGCACATTTTTAAGAACCTTAAAAAATTTTTCTAGGTTCTGAATTTAAAACATTTTTAATCCCACTCTGAAAAATAAATAAAAATATAGCATAATAGATAAGGACATAGGCTTTAGTCTCGGATAGTATTTGGATTCTCTTACTGTCTGTGCAGTCCTGGATAGGCTGCTTTGTCTCTCAGAATATCCGTTTCTTCATTTGTAAAATGGGACTAGTAATCTGTTCAGAGGGATATTATGAGAGTTTATTACAATAACCCATGTAAGGTACTTACTGATGTAATTAAAATAACAATATAAATGGGTTATTATTATTATCACTATTACTAAGGAAATTTGATAAAGCAAGCAAAGCTTTGTACAAAAAGAAATTAATTGCATATTAATTATTGCATATTTGTTACATATAGCAAAGCAGGAAAAAAGGGAAACAATCTAATGGCTCAAAGTAAGGGTTCAAAGCAATTTTTACCAGGA
Source organism: Mellivora capensis (assembly GCA_004024625.1). Classification (NCBI taxonomy): domain Eukaryota; kingdom Metazoa; phylum Chordata; class Mammalia; order Carnivora; family Mustelidae; genus Mellivora; species Mellivora capensis. The sequence goes on along the minus strand of PISX010020914.1, from coordinate 12,980 downwards.
CCCATTTTTTTCCTTGGGACATGGGATTATAAGAAGCATTGCTCTTGTACTTGAAAATCTCAGAGTCCGGGGCGCCTGAGTGACACAGTCAGTTAACTGTCTAACTCTTGGTTTCAGCTCCAGTCATGATCTCAGGGTCCTGAGATCGAGCCCCGTCTTGGGCTCCACCCTCAGCACAAAGTCTGCTTGAGATTCTATCTTCCTCTCCCTGCTCCTCCTGCTTGCTCTCCCTCTCTCTCTCTCTCTTTCTAGTTCTCTCTCTAAAAATAAATAAATAAATATTTTTAAAAAGGGAAGACAATCTCAATCTGGTTGAGAAGATATAAATATATCATTATATATATATATATATGTACATATATATAGACATATAAATAGCCAAATTCAATACAGTAGAATCATTCCAGGGAGGGAGGTATAAACAGTGAGCTATGGGAGTCCAGCTGGTTGGATCTTAGCCCAAGAATGAAGAAATAGGAATAGACTGTAGGGTCAGTATCTCAGAGTATAGTCCATGCTTAGTCAGTACCTAACTGCTGAATGAAATTTAAAAAAAAATTGAGTGACTCATAATTACTTCATTTTGTTGTTTTGTTTTGAATCAGAGACATTTCCAATTATAAGCTCTATAGAGCAGCTTTATCCATATTTAAATAATAATTTCAAAATTTTCCTGACTAATTTTACAAGCAAATACTTAATTATGATGTCTTTCCGTGCAATCTCTAAAAGGAAACACATTTGCATTGCACCTAAAGAATATCACAGTTAGAGAAATTTCCTCAGCTATAATCTCTAGCATAGCTAAGAGGAGAAAAAAAAATAACACACTCAAATGAATGAATCTCATTTTTCATCCAATTTTATGTCACATTCAATGCTTATGGTATCAAAATATAAAAAGGACACCACATTAATAGCAATTTGTACGATCAAGACCATTTACATAATGCAATAATCAAGTAGATTTATTATAAATTTTACTAAGTTTCTGTTTGGGTTTGATGCCAGGGACGTTCCCTCTCTTACTCAATGTAGACAGTTTAACTTCAGTGAATGTACTAAAACTGATAGTATCCGCTCTTAAGATATAAGCTAGCACCATGTCTGCAGAATTGATAAGGAAATTATTTTCTCCAAAACAAAGCAAGGGAAAAAGATAAAAAAGGAAATGGCACACTTTATTCTTCATGTTTTTAGATGACAATTAAAGTACTTGGGATTAATTGTCTACCATTTGAGTGACCTCATTTTTTACAAAACAAAGTTATCTTAGGAATTCCCCATTCTAAAACTGAGATTAGGGCCTCAATTTAAAGTGTAAAATCTGTGTTTAAACCACACACGCTTTTTCAAGGCAGTAGTTATAAACCAGCAGCATGCTTAAAAGCAGAGACAGAAAATTAATTGCTAAATATTTTACCAGTCTCTGGGATTTGCTTTGATGTTGCAAACCAGTATCAGGAAAAGGAGAATAAACACCTTTTTCTGCCTTTTTTTTTTTTTTCACTTTGAGTATTTAGGGGTTTAGGAAGTCAAATAGGCAAGGACACACACACACACACACACACACACACACACAAATATATAATCTAATCCATGAACCCACACACCACTCCAGAATGCCAAATGTAATGCTTTCCAGAGCTCTAGCAGTCTCTCCCTATACTCTATCAAAATGTTTGTCCCCAGGATGGATGACCAGGAAGCCAGTATAAAAATTCTAACTTCATAGCAGTAAGGAAAAGGGTAGTAAAAAGTTGTATTTGTGTCATGGGCCAAATTCCAGCATCTGATACCAAGAGACAATGCCATCTACTACACAGTTCCTCAAAGAAAAAACTTTGTGAAATATATATTTAATTTCCAAGATTTACTCCTATTTTTATTGAAATGCAAAGACTCCAATTTCACAAAAATCACCCTGAGACAGAAACAAGGGCTTAGTAAGCTGGATGTGTTTTTAAAAGAACATTATGAAAGCTAACAAACACTTAAGAATCCTAACTCCACAAAACTAAAACTTCCTATTATTTAGTCTTGAACATTTTTTGTTTATTTTTATTTATTTACTTCTCATTTATTTACTAGTGGTGATATTTTTCTATACTCTAAAGAGATGGGTTTTGTTTTTTTGTTTTTTTGTTTGTTTGTTTGTTTTTTCTGTTCAACTTTATAAATAATTACTAGTGGCCCACGATGTCCCAAACATGCCCTGGTCATTACAGACAGAAATGCACATAAGCCAATGTCCCTTCTTCAAGGAACTCAGCTTAGTCAAAAAGACAGACAAGCCAACAGGCATATATAATTCATGTTTTATGCATTTGCCTCCAATATCATCACCAAAAACAAAAGCCCAGAGAGGGAATTAGAACTTCTCCATCTCTTGGCTTCTGCCTTATTGATTCAATTAGCTTAAAAATTTGCTGAAACACTTAACTCCTTCTCCATATTTTCCTAAGCATAATGGAATAATCTAGGCCTCACTCTATAAAAGGTTGTACAAGATCTGGTTTACTCCTGAGGAAAGTAAGGCCCAGCCACCCAGCAGGAATGCTTTCAGGATTGGATCATGTTTTTATTCTTGCAATGCACCATTTAAGAGCTACTGTGGTTTTTCTGAAGTTCCATTTGTGGGGCATTAAACATGTAGGCATTCCTTTGTATATTACATTACACTACATACTACTACTAGATTCCAAAGTTTTTACCTTTTCCTCTCTAAAATAAAAAGCATCTAGGCTTTGGGGTATAATATTCATGGCACTCTTTTTTAATGCCCTCCTCTTCTCAAGATGAAGCAAAATAACCTCACAACCATACAGAAACTAGCCAACATTCCACCACAAAATTTACTGTAAATACCCGATTTGGGTAAAGAATTCCTAATATCACTGTTTGATTTAATAACTACAGGATACTACTTCCTCTGCACAGATTTCCAAAACTTAAATAAACCTAGCATTCCTATCAACTGTTTACAAAAATATTTGACATTTTTTTTCTCCTTGGTAGACTTAAAGACTTTAGAATTGCACTTACAGGGAAGGAATGGTTTGATATGTCTGACAATTCATAGCAAATTCAAATGATATCAGTTGAACGCACACTTTATCGGAAAGTCAAGAAGAAATGCAAAGTTTCACCCATTTTCATATTATTAATGTTTTGAAAATTATAACCAAAATGTTTCTGTAGAACAACAATAAAAATGAGAGCTAGAAGGAAACTTGGCAATCAAGAAGAACTAGATCACTTTACAAATGCTTAAACTAGAGTTCAAACAGGTTAAGTAACAGGTCCAAGCTAGATCTTACTTGAGCCAGGACAAAAGTCCAAGACAATGACTCTCAGTCCAAACATACTAGTGGGTACTCGAGCACAATGACCAATTTACAGTTATAACACAGTATCCTTCCAGGCTTCTTCTGCAGCGAGTCAGCAGAACACACAGTCAGGGTTTCCATCTGCAACTTTTTCCTGCAGCACCTCTCAGAATCATGTACAATAAATTCCTAATGTCCATGATTTCCTTCTCTGTTGTACAAAGGAGTCATTAAGTCCAGAAACAAAATGAGAACTCTTTGGAGGATATAGGCAGGGAGAGGATTAGTTTAGCCCAAGGATGGATGTTCTGGAACAGGACTGAAGAAAAGTCAGGCACCCTCTCTAGCCTGACATGTGGCTTGACATTTTCACTAGTAGAAAATCTTTCTTTTGGACTAGAAGTCTCTTCAGTTTTCCCAGAATCTACTCTGGTTTAAAATAACCTTGTGCCAAAATGCACCATGGGATGGCAGCTTGAAGAGATGGAACAGAATAGGAGGTAGTGTTTATGTACATAAAGCAGTGCTGATGTACATCAGGTTTTATTTAGTATATGGCTATTCTAAATTGGCACTAGAGTAAACCTAGGTTTCTAAAAACAAACACTTTTTTTGAAGATTTTATTTATCTTCAAATTATTTTATTTGTCTGAGAGAGAGAGAGCGCACAGAGGGACAGGGATAGGGACAAGCAGATTCCCAGTTAATTATTGAGCAGGACTCCATCCCAGGACTCCAAGATCATGACTTGACCGAAGGCAGACACATCCAACAGAGCCACCCAGGTGCCTCAGAACAGACATTCTTTTAATCATAATCCAGCCTTCCCATGCCACACTCCCCACATAGCATCCTTCATTCCAGCTACTCAGACTGCTCCTTATTCTGCAGACAGAGTCTGTATAGTCCTATCTCCACACCTCTCTTCATGGCTTGTTTTTCTAGAATGACTATCCCTTGTCCATATTTATTTACCAAAATTCACACTTGCAACAAAATCCTTCTTTTTCTGCCATATCTTTCTTCTTCCATGTGTCTTTCCCAATCTCTAAATCTAACTTAATCTCTAGGTTTTGTTCCTATAGAATTTTTCCTTGTGCCTCTATATTGCATTTAATGTTGCTTTTTGTTGGTTTGGTTTGGGTGGTGGTAACTATCTTCGCAGGAGAATCTCCTAACTAGACCATTCAGGGCTGAATTTGATACATCTTTCTAACTTGTCCTTAAGCTAGCACAGTGGTTGGCACATGGGGCACACTCAAAACACATTTACTGAGTTTAACCTAGTTAATGTATACACTAGAATTACAGAAGACTTAGTATGATTAATTGCTGATGTAAATCTTAGTACTTCTGGTGCAGCAGCAATTCCACTTGCTCCTCCTCTTCTTCTTCTCCTCTTTGAATCCTATTGTTGTTGCCGCCATTAGTATTCATATCATTATTATCTTGATCAAGAACTCAGAAATATATATTGCCTGTAAGACTTGTCAACATATATGGACATACTTGGCTGCTGTATGAAGTCTATAGGTCTTGGCTCCATTTGGTACAGCACAAGATAGCATCTCCTCTCTTAAATCAACCAAGAGTCTGAGTAGCAGAGAAAGCCTCTGGTCATGCTTCTTTTTGCCATGGCATATATAAATTATCCCTGACCATTAAGGCATAAAATAAAGTAACCTTAAAAAATGCAGGAAGCTATAAATTACCCTGAAAATGTTTTAATCTCTCACTATCAGCTCTTCTTTGGATCACAATCAAAGTGTATCCCATTTAAAGAAGCCCTTATGGGTTTCTTCTCCAGCAGAATGCTTTGCTTCAAATTAATGTCTGGGATGGAGGAAAGCCATTTATGTTTTGTTATAATGTCTCAAAAGGATATATTTTATATTTTCAATTAAACTGTGAGCCCCCTGAATTCATGTTCTGTTTCCAAATAAAAGAACTTTGAGAAACAATGGGCATTTCACATACCAAATTTTTATCACAAAATAATACTGTGTAAAATTGTCCAAACAACCCTGCTAAAACAGCTGTTTGAACATCTGGATGACTCCCTTACAAAAAAACTCTTTCCCTATGAGTACCCCCCATCCCCACCCGCCCACAAGAGGCATCTCCTACACCAAGGTCTTTGTGACAAGTGATGACAGTAGGCACTCCAGTTTTCCAAGTCAACATCACTAGGCTCCTCATCACTGCAATGAACCAAAGATTGCTTCAATATAATCCTGTTGAGAAAATGCTGTTTGTAAGAATAAAATTTATTTGTACACAAAGTAAGCAAATTACTCAGAAAAAAATTGATAACTTACAAAGTTAACTCTGCAATATATCTATATGTATATGTCTATTTATATATATTTATCTATATATTTTGCATAGATCCACTTCCCAACATTCAGACTATCTGTCAGCAGTCTCTTAATTCCTTGCAACCTATATGTGAACTCCACCATAGAATGAATGATCACATTTATATTTGGGTTCATAAACTGTTCATAAAATATTTTTAGTACCTTATAAAGTACTTGGCCTATGTTATTATAAAAGGGAGAAATGTGTAAGTTATACATCTTACTAAAATTCAGGTTTCAAAATATTGCAAATACACATATTTCCTCAAAGTCATCAGAAGTGGGCCTGGAGCATTCTGAAGAAAGCACAAAAGAGTTTCTGGGTCTACTTAGGTCTGTATCCCCAGTACTTAGTCCAGTACTCAGCACACAGTTGGCATTTAATAAATATCTATAAGCTAAATAAACAAAGTAAAAGTTAAATCTTATAGGAGGCAGTAAGGTATGATGGGAAGAGCAAAATTTGAGTCCTAACTTCAGTGTTCCCTGTATGTAAAATTTGAGGTCACTGTCGATGTCTCTACAAAGACCCCAAGCTTCTGCCAAAACACAAGCAGTAATCTTCAAGGTGTGGTTGTGAGACTCAAATGAGAACACATGTGAAAGTCTTCTTATAACAATAATATTACCATCTATTCAGTGCCAACTATGTGCAATTTCTATGATCTAACTTCTAATTCTCATAACGATTTTTCTAGCAGGTACTAGCATCTCTGAATTTCAGAAAAAAATTATACACCCAAGTTCCCTACTTCTGTTGGTTTCAATTTTTTACTTTAACAGGTGAGAGTGGCTCCTCCCCTGACCACATTGTAGCCACTCAGTCACAGGCAAGCACCTGGACAGAAAATAGGTAAGCCAGGTTTTGAAGTCAAATCAAAATGTGTGTGAAAGTGTTCTGCAAACATATGAAAGTATACACAGTGGAAGATACTATTATTATTATTATTTTTTAAAAATTTCATTTATTTATTGGACAGAGAGATCACAAGTAGGCAGAGAGGCAGGCAGAGAGAGAGGGGGAAGCAGGCTCCCTGCCAAGCAGAGAGCCCGATGACCCTCGATCCCTGAGATCATGACCTGAGTTGAAGACAGAGGCTTAAACCACTGAGCCACCCAGGCGCCCGGAAGATACTATTATTAACATAATTTTATATCTTGTTCAGAGGAATTAGAATAGTTATTGCACACATTTCCTGAACCTGGAAGCCTTGTGTGATATTCAGGTTTCACTTACAGCATGTTACAAAGCATGGCAGGACTATAAAGTGGTGGTAAGAAGCCCAAATAATATGAAATCACTCTCTTCTACAGTCCTGGGAATAAAGGAGAAAAGAAACTCAAGAACTTGAAGATTGTGCCAGAAATTCCATTTTGGAAGGGGGATGCTGTCTTCAAAGCAGCTAGAGCCTCCCATTTCTCTGTGTTTTGATATACAGCCCGTCACCAGCTTTGGTGAAACTATTTCTCATCCTCTACAAAAACCTAAGGATCACATCCCAACTACTTCTGGGGAAATGCCACATCTCCTAGGGTAAGTGAGAAAAGAACATTTCAATTTTATGGCAGCATGAGCAAAAATGTCATCTAGAGGAGCCTGGAGGAAAAAGAGAAGTAAAATATTATAAATGAACATTCCTTCTTCCTCAGTGGAGGGAAGAAGGAAAGAATTTAAGGCCAGATAAGGAACCCAAGCCAGAGATACTACAGCATTTTACAGCCTGAGGTCACCAGAAGGGGGACAGGAGGAGGCCAGGATAGAGGAGTAGAGCAAGTGCTAGGCCAAGAAATGTAGGGGAAATGTGTGGAGTTAGTCCTTGGAGGCTGCCGGGTGAGAACAGGGAAAGAGAAATGGGGAGGCAGCCAGTGAAGGTGTTTGGGGCTGCTTGAGAATATCAAATTTCTTTCTGAGAATAATGGGTCAACAGGCACAGTGACAGATTCTAAATCAAGAATAAACTAAAAACACTAGGATAGCCCGAGGGAGATTGCTACCAAGAGTCTTCCCTCTCTAGGCAAGATAGGTTAGTTATGTCAGATTGCTCCATCCCTGGAATGAAATACATGTGCAAACTCAGCAAATATAAAACAAAGAATATAGTAATTCTAAGTTTGGGAACTGACTGAAGAGCATAAAACTGCAGATTTCAAGAGTTGAAAGTGGTGGGGAGATGACATGAGTGGTTATGAAATTTTAACTGAAGAGTTGTACCATTTATTCAGGGGTTGGTGAAAATTCCCAGAAGGGAACATGTGGCAAAGTTGGCTGTGATGAGTCAGAACTGTACTCACCATTCTCCATGAGCATAAGAGGAATTCGGAGAATTCCAGGAGAAAACATAATGAGGCTACAAACTGGGACCAGGGGACTCCATCAGACTCACATCTGTCACTAAACATTCAAGGCATTGGAAAGCTTTGAGTCTGTTTTTCTCATCTACCTGAGAAAGCTGAATTGTAGCATGACAGTTTTGCTCTTGGGTTGAAGAGAATAAATATTTCTTTCTCTCCAGCTCTTAGAAATCAGCAAGTCTCTCCAGTACTTGCAGTGACAAATTCTAGGGTATCTTTGTTGTTTACTTTCTAACTTGTTAGCTTATTAAAATGGACACTCTCTTCTCAAAGAAAAGTCTGTATCTCTTTCCCACTTCTGGTGCCCCAATCACAAATCCCTAAACCACAAGGCTGCACATAGTTGCTGCCAGTCTGTATGTTAGTATCTTTGAGCATGTCTATCCCAGAGTTGTAGAGACGGCTAGCTTCCTGAGGACAACAGTAACTATAATCAAAATACCAATAAGCTAGTATGTATTGAGTGTAAGATGTCATTCTAACATATTACTACATCTTCCCTCACAACAGTCCTAAGAGGTAGATAAATATAGTCATCACCCATACTTTACAAATGAAGAAACTGAAGCACAGGGAGAGTCAAAGATCTGGCCAAGGTCACATAACAAGATTTGCACTCAAAACAGATTGACTCAATGCTGTCAACTATTGTGTGATAACTTACTGAAGTCCAAGTGCAAAAAAAAAGGTGGTGGGGGGGTTCTCAGCACTTTGGAATAGAATGTACTTTATACTACTGAAGGCAAAGTTTCACTTGATTTTGTAGGCATTTTTCTCTGAGCTTCCATAGTAATACACATTCATCTAAATTATCCTATAGCACACTGCTACAATTATTTGCTTAAACATCTGTGTCTCTTGCTTAGGGTATGACAGGCTTAAGAGCAGTGACTATATGCTTTGTTTAGCATCCTCAGTGTCTAGTATAAGACTGGAATATCATTGGTACTCTATAAATTTTGTTAAAGGAGTGAATAAATTAAAGTCAATTTTTTTTCATTCTTTCATTATTCTTTTCATTAATTTACTATGGGCCTATTATGGGCCAGATCCCATGCTAAGCACTGTGAACAACAAAATGAATTGGTCATAGTTCCTGCCTTCAATATGTTCTCAATCTAATCAGAAAGCTAGATGAATAAATGGAAAATTTCAATTTCAATTCTTTGACAGAATGAAGAATGTGGTATTACAGGAACATAAAGAAATAGCACAAACCTAGCCTGAGGTTGTCAGTCAGGGCTCCCTAAAAGAGGTTGTGAAACAGCCTCTGGGAATTAGCTAGACACCATGGACATAGGCCAGTAAAAACATGGGGGTATTTGGGCACTTTCATGTGGTTGATGTAGTATAGATTAAGAGAAGTCCATTGGGAAAGAACACTGAAAATGCAACTAGAGGTGAGATTTAAAGAGCTAAAAAGGTTAAACACTGAATTTCCTCCCCAAAGATCATGGGGAGTCATGGGTATACAGTAAGCAAGCAATAGAGTAGTACTAAAATGACCTTAATTCCACTTCAGATGAGTCATCGACCAGAAAGCTGGCACGGAGACATGGGGAGATAAAGAAAGCACAGAGCCTGTCAGGAATGGAGGGTAAGTTACAGCTCAATTGTCGGATGTGAAGAAGCAGAGGAGCAGAAGGTAGCACAGAGTGGCCAAGCAGAGTAGTTTTGGATTCATACAGAACTGCACTCAAATCTCATCTCTTGAGGATGTGCTTGTGTAACCTTGGGCAACCTATGTAAATGCTCTGTACCTCAGTTTCTCTTTCTATACCCTGAGAATAAAGTCACTAACCATGTAAGATTGATCTCAAGAATAAAGGGGGTAACATGTAAAATCCTCAACTGGAAAGGAAGGTAAGGATTTCTCTGTATTATGTTAACAACACTTTGCCAAAAGAACAGACATTCTACAGAGAAGTCTTTTCCTTCTTCCCCATCTAAGCATTTTACAGGTTATTTACTCTTCATTCCAATCTTACATGGTCAATGTTGTTGTCAGAGAACTCAGGATACAACCAAGAGGAGCACTCTGAAGTTTTTCAGAAGTATTTTTTTCTCTGTACTTGCCAGACTCATGTCACATTCAACATCTTCACCTCTCCACTCTACCATTTCCTAAATCCTATGCTATTATTACCAATACCAGCTGCCCCATTCAAATTGCTCTTTGCTTGGTGTGAAACTCCCTTCTGAGATCCATCCACTGATGGGTTTTTAGAGCTCAGCTGGTTAGGAGACCCATGTGGCCTACATGCACATCAAGATACTGATCATCACTCACAGCTTATACCAGACTTAGAATTCTCACTTCAAGCAGCCTATTGCCAATCATGTGGATGAACTGGACAGCTATCAACCATACTAGGAAGAAAACTTCAGAAGTATCAGTCCTATTAAATAGCTATTCCTTAGAACACTTACCCAGGCCATCACTGTCTTTATTTTAATTTTTTTTTTTTTTGAGAGAGAGAGAGAGAGAGACAGAGTGAGAGGGCATGAGAGGGGCAGTCAGAGGGAGAAGCAGATTTCCCATTGAGCTGGGAGCCCAATGTGGGACTCAATCCCAGGATTCCGGGATTATGACCTGAGCTGAAGGCAGAGGCTTAACCAACTGAGCCACCCAGGGACCCTATTTTAATGTTTTTATTTCAATTGCCTTAAAGATAACAAGGAACCTGAGTGGTCCTATTGTTTCCTCACTCTGGGTGATGAGTTAATCTGTCTCAAGTCATACAATCACCTACATTTACCCTTAGGCACATAGTATGCCAACTGATGGGCTAGCATGTGGTGGTGCCCCTGGCTTAGAGACCTGCAAGGAGGTAAGGCTCCACTTATCTCAAATCTGCTCAGAAAAGTGACCTCGACTTCCCATGGATGATGGCTGGGAAGAGAGGAGCACTTGGGCAAAGAGATGATTAGACTCCAATCTGTGGCCTTTCCAACCAATCAAGGGCATTCCCTTTAGTCAGGCCTACAACCAACAAAATTTGTACCCAGAACACTAACTCAGTACACAATAAGTTCTAAAGATGCATACATGTAATAGGAGAAATCTGAGTCCTCAGAGAAAGCATAGACATTTTTACAAAATGCAGTTCAAAATGCTAAAAGGTACTGCAATAAAAGAATGTCCAAACATTACAGAAACACCAAGGAGAGTGCAAGTAAAACACAGGTAAATAACTTCCTTAAATAACAAATTATCACACTAAATGCTTTACTCCATTATCTTATTTAATTATTATAACAATATTATTACATGGACACTATTGTTATCCTCATTTTACATACAAAGAAATTGAGACTCAGAGCTTAAGGCTGTACCTTAACCATGCACTGAAGGAAAGACTAAAGTACAGATTGTTGAATCTATACATCACCTCAATGGACATTAGGAAGAATCCAGCAATACCTCACTTACACACAATCATCTAAATCTCCCAAAAGGAGCCAGAATAGAACCTAGCAGACTCAGAGATAAGTTTTCCATCACATGTCCCCAAATGCCTCAGATGACTGTGGTCTGAGAAGTCCCAGACTCTAGAGAGATCCTCTTCAAAATGAATTTCTACTTCCATCTTCTCCCTCTTGATATCTACTGCCTTGGTTCATGAACTCATTTGCTTTTGCCTGAATTATTGTGGCAGTCTCTCTGGGGGCCTGATTGACTCCACTTTTTTGCTTTTTTATTATTTTACTTTGCTTTTTTATTATTTTTTTGCTTTTTTATTATTTTACTTTGCTTTTTTACTATTTTTTTGCTTTTTTATTATTTTACTGAGGTATAATGTACACATAACAAAATATAGTAACAAATACCAAATTTAAGTATTTAGTTTGATGAACTTTGAAAATTGTATATATACCTCTAACTAAAACCTAAAACAATGTGTAAAATATATTTGTCTTTACCTTAGGTTTTCAACAGTTTGACTATGATATGCCTAGGTATGGTTTTTGTTTTTGTTCTGTTTGGTGTTCAAAGATCTTCTTGGATATGTGGATTGATATCTTTCATCAGTTTTGGAAAATTCTTAAGTTGTATCTCCAACAATTTTCCTTTACCATCTCACTTTCCTCTTCTGGCACTTTAATCACACCTATTTTATGTCATTTGTTATTATCCCACCTATTCTAGATACCACAAGCCATTTCTTCAATCATTTTCCTTTTATGTTTCAGGCTGGATAACTTCTATTGGTCTGTCAAGTTTACTACTCTTTTTATTCTACTGAACTTAGTCTGTTATTAAGGCCAGTGAATAAATTATTCAATTCTGGTATGCTATTTCTAGTATTTCCGTTTTAAAATAATTTCCATAATTTCCACTAAGTTCCCTACATACACATGCACGATGTTCACTTTTTCCTCTAGATCTGTAAATATATGTATTATAGCTCATCTAAAGAAATTTTATGACAATCCATCCAGGTTCTCTTCATTTGTGTATAATTCTATAACTACTCTTCTGTTGATTATATTTCCATGTTTCTTTGTATTTTGTATAGCCTTTTTATTGTATGGCACAAATTGTGACAATAGAAGTTGAGGTCAAAAATATTTACCCCAGAAAAGTGTATACTCTTCCTCTAACATAAGCCTATTTATGTATGTGAGTATGGGGTCAGGAGGGACAGAGATGAGATTGAGTCCATCTAAACTGGGTTTTGTTACAGATCTGGTTAGGTAGTTTACCACTGGCTTTGAGATGATCTGAGGCCAAGATCAGGACTTTCTCTTCAAAGTGACTTAGGATCTGAGTATGGAAAGACTCAGAAGGATGCATTAAGCTCACTAGACCAGCCTTCAGATTTCTAAACCAGGAAGGTCTCTCCCTATTTTATATCTCAGTCTCCAGCTTTCTAAGTCACTTAGGAGTTACCTTTGCATTCTGGGCTTCTGCTCTGGGTTTTGGTGCCTCGGCATA
>PISX010020913.1:0-25816 GCA_004024625.1 Mellivora capensis | reverse complement strand
TTATTTTTTCCTGCTTTGTCGAAAATTATTTGACCATAGAGTTGAGGGTCCATATCTGGGCTCTCTACTCTGTTCCATTGGTCTATGTGTCTGTTTTGATGCCAGTACCATGCTGTCTTGGTGATCACAGCTTTGTGATCACATCTAAGTGCAGCTCTATGATTATAAACTTTCAGAGGAGGTTCTTATTTTTTTAATTATTATTATTATTTATTTTCCCTTCCCAGACTTGAAGTAAAGCTAGTTTGTCCTGTGGTTTCACTTGGCTGACTGACATTTTCCCTTCTAGTTCACACTGCCACTGAAGCTGTGGTCCCTTCAGGAATACCACCTTTTTGGTGGGTGTCTCAGATCTAGCTCTACAACCGTGTGCAGGCTCATGACCTAAATTCAGGCTACTGCCAGCCTCTCAATTTCTACTTTCCAGTCATACATTGTTTCTGCCAGGACCACCTTTTATATCCAGTTGCTGTAACATTTTGAATTAAGTTCATGGTGGCTAAAATTTTTATACTCTGCCAATTTTTCCCTATTTTCTTTCTTTTTTTAAAGATTTTTTATTTTTTAGAGAGAGAGTGTATGCCTGCATGTGAGTGGGGAGGAGCAGAGGGAGAGGGAGAGAAGCAAACTCCCCACTGATCACACAGCCTGGCTTCATCTCATGACCCTGAGATCATGACTGAGCCAAAATCAAGAGTTGGATACTTAACTGGGTCACACACATGCTGCTGATTTTCTTGAAGGCTCCGTGATGTGTTTAAAAGTGTATTTATTTATTGGATTCATTTTTTTAATACAGTGCTATATTATGTCTTGTATATATTGTAGAGATTCAGTACTTCCATACAACACCAGGTACTCATCACAAGTGTATACCTAATCCCCATCACCTATTTTACTCATGGTCCTCTTCGACCTCCCCAACTGTTTGGTCTCTACAGTTAAGGGTCCATTTCTTGTTTTGTCTGCCTTCCCCCAACCCCCAGTGCTCATTTGTTCTATTTTTAAAATTCTATATATGAGTGAAATCCTATGGTATTTGTCTTTCTCTGTCTGACTTATTTCACTTAGCATCATACTCTCTAGTTCCATCCATGTCATTGCAAATGACAAGATTTCACTTTTTATGGATGAATAATATTCTATTATTTATATATCATTTCTTTATCTAGTCATCAGTCGATGCTTCCATAATTTGGCTCTAGTAAATAACAGTACTATAAACAGAAGGATGAATGTGTCCTTTTGAATTGGTGTCTTTGTATTTTAAGGTAAATACCTTTAATTGTTTGAAAAATGCCAATTTGAAAAATACCCAGTATTGTGATTTCTAGATCATCAAGTGGTTCTATTTTTAACTTTTTGAGGAAATTCCATACTGTTTTCCACAGTGGCTGCACCAATGTTCATTTGCACCAAGAGTACACAGGGTTCCTTTATCTCCACATCCTCACCAACATTTGTCATTTCCTACATTTTTTATTTTAGCCATTCTGACAGGTATGAGGTGATATATCTTTGTGTTTTGATTTGCATTTCCCTAATGATAAGTGATGTTGACCATCTTCTCATGTGTCTGGTGGTCATCTGTATATCTTCTTTGGAGGAATGTAGTTCATGACTTCTGCCCACTTTTAATTGGATTATTTGTTTTTAGGATGTTCAGTTGTATAAGTTCTTTATATATTTTGGATACTAACTCTTTTTGTCATTTGCAAATATATTCTCCCATTCACTAGGTTGCTTTTTAGTTTTGTTGATTGTTTCCTTTACTGTGCAGAAGGGTTTTTTTTTTATTTATTTTTTTTTTCTAAATTTATTTATTTGTCAGAGAGAGAGGGAGAGTGAGAGAGTGAGCACAGGCAGACAGAGTGGCAGGCAGAGGCAGAGGGAGAAGCAGGCTCCCTGCCGAGCAAGGAGCCCGATGTGGGACTCGATCCCAGGATGCTGGGATCATGACCTGAGCTGAAGGCAGCCACTTAACCAACTGAGCCACCCAGGTGTCCCAGAAGGTTTTTATTTTGATGAAGTCCCAATGGTTTATTTTTGCTTTTGTTTCCCTTCTCTCTGAAGATATATCTAAAAAAAATGTTGCTATGGATGACAGTAAAGAGGTTACTCCCTGTGTTTTCTTCGAGTATTTTTATGGTTTCAGGTCTCACACTTTTTATATATGGTGTGAGGAAGTGGTCCAGTTTCATTCTTCTGCAGGTAGCTGTCCAGTTTTCCCAATACCATTTATTGAAAAGACTGTCTTTTTTCCACTGCATATTCTTTCCTGCTTTGGCAGAGGTCAATTGACCATATAATTGTGGGTTCATTTCTGAGTTTTCTATTCTGTTCTATTGAACTGTGTGTCTATTTTGGGGCCATTACCATACTGTTTTGATTATTAGAGCTTTGTAACATAACTTGAGGTCTGGAGTTTTGATACCTCCAGCTTTGCTTTTCTTTTTTCAAAATTGCTGTTACTATTCAGGTTCTATCATTCCATATATATTTTAGGATTGTTTGTTTTAGCTCTGTGAAAAATGCTATTGGTATTATGGTAAGGATTATATTAAATGTGTAGATTGCTTTAGGTAGTATAGGCATTTTATTTTTATTTATTTTTTATTTTTTTATTATGTTATGTTAGTCACCATAGAGTACATCATTAGTTTTTGATGTACAGACATTTTAAAATTTGTTTCATCCAATCCATAAGCATTGAAAAAGATTCTATTTCTTTATGTCTTTTTCAATTTCTTTCATCAGTGTCATAGTTTTCAGGGTACAGATCTTTCACCCCTTTGGTTAGGTGTATTCTTACGTATCTTATTATTTTTTGTGTAATTATAAATGGATTGCTTTCTTAGTTTGCCTTTATGCTGCTTCAATATTAGTGTATAGATATTCAATGGATTTATGTACGTTGATTTTGTATCCTGCCACTTTATTGAATTCATTTATCAGTTCTAGCAGTTTTCTGGTAGTCTTTAGGGTTTTCTATATATGGTCCCAGATCATCTGCAAATAGTGAAAGTTTTACTTCTTTCTTACCATGTTGGATGCTATTTATTTATTTATTTATTTAATTTTGTTTTGTCAGTGTTCTAAGATTTATTGTTTATGCACCACACCCAGTGCTCCATGCAATATGTGCCTTCCTTAGTACCCACCACAAGGCTCACTCATCCCTCCAACCCCCTCCCTTCCCAAACCCTCAGTTTGTTTCTCAGAGTCCAGTCTCTCATGGTTCACCTCCTCCTCTGATTTCCTCCAATTCACCTTTCCTTTCCTTCTCCTAATGTCCTCTATGTTATTCCTTATGCTCCACAAGTAAGTGAAAACATATGATAATTGACTTTCTCTGCTTGTCTTATTTCACTCAGCATAATCTCCTCCAGTCCTGTCCATGTTGATACAAAAGTTGGGTATTCATCCTTTCTCATGGCTGAGTAATATTCCATTGTATATATGGACCATACCTTCTTTATCCATTCATCTGTTGAAGGACATCTTGGCTCTTTCCACAGTTTGGCAATTGTGACCATTGCTGCTATGATCATTAGGGTACAGATGGCCCTTCTTTTCACTATATCTGTATCTTTGGGATAAATACCCAGTAGTGCAATTGCAGGGTCATAGGGTAGCTCTATTTTTAATTTTTTGAGGAATCTCCACACTATTTTCCAAAGTGGCTGCACCAACTTGCATTCCCACTGAGAGATTTTCCCTTTATCTACATCTCCAACACTTGTTTCCTGTTTTGTTAATTTTTGCCATTCTAACTGGTATAAGGAGGTATCTCAATGTGGTTTTGATTGGAATTTCTCTGGTGGCTAATGATGATGAACATTTTTTCATGTGTTTGTTAGTCATTTGTGTGTCTCTTTGGAGAAGTGTCTGTTCATGTCTTCTGCCCATTTTTTGACATGATTATCTAGTTTTTGGGTGTTTATTTTGAGGAGTTCTCTATAGATCTTGTAAATGAGCCCTTTGTCTGCAGTGTCATTTGAGAATATCTTCTCTCATTCCGTGGGTTACCTCTTTGTCTTGTTGACTGTTTTCCTGGCTGTGCAGAAGCTTTTGATCTTGATGAAGTCCCAAAAGTTCATTTTCACTTTTGTTTCCTTTGCCTTTGGAGATATATCTTGAAAGAAGTTGCTGTGGCTGATATGAAAGAGGTTACTGCCTATATTCTCCTCTAGGATTCTGATGGATTCCTGTCTCACATTGAGGTCCTTTATCCATTTCGAGTTTATCTTTGTGTATGGTGTAAGAGAATGGTCGAGTTTCATTCTTCTACATTTAGCTGTCCAATTTTCCCAGCACCATTTATTGAAGAGACTGTCTTTTTTCCACTGTATATTTTTTCCTGCTTTGTCGAAGATTATTTGACCATGCAGTCTAGGGTCCATATCTGGGCTCTCTACTCTGTTCCATTAGTCTATGTGTCTGTTTTTGTGCCAGTACCATGCTGTCTTGATGATCATAGTTTTGTAGTAAAGCTTGAAATCAGGCAACTTGATGCCCCCAGCTTTGTTTTTCTTTTTTAACATTTTCTTAGTGATTCTGGGTCTTTTCTGGTTCCATACAAATTTTAGGATTGTTTGAAAAATGCTGGTAGAATTTTGATAGGGATGGCATTGAAAGTATAGATTGCTGTGGGCAGAATGTTGAATGCCTTTTATTTATTTTTGTTGTCTGATATCTATGGGTAGGACTTCCAGTACTAAATTGACCAAAAGTGATGAGAGTGGAGTCTTTTTCCCCCTTAGAGAGAAAACTCTCAAACTTTCCCCATTGAGTCTGATGTTTGCTGCAGGTAAATTTTTTTTTTTCAAAATTTATTGAACACTTAGTTTTTTTTGTTGTTGTTGTTTTAAGTGGGATAACTTTTCAGACTAATTATTTGTCTACTGGAGACAGGAATAATCTAAGTAATTTAATGGTATTTTTCAACATATCCTTTTACTCACTTTGAGTAGTTGCTATGTCTATGCCATCTATTAAAGTCATTTTTATTACTAATTACACATTAAAATTGTACTTTATCATAATATTTCTTATCTATCATGGTCTAACTTACATTTCCTTCTTCAAAACTTCTCATTGTTGTGCAAGTCATCCAGCAATTAGCCATGTATATCTTCATGACATCTCATCTATTGTTTTCTCAGACTATAATTACACTTTTCTGTCATTTAACTGTGAGAACAGTTAATCTGTGTTATAATTATATTTAGACTTCCTAAATGCTAATGTGGTGTTTTGTGCATCTTATACTGTAGTCAGGATATGTGATGTGTGAATTACATTTATACTTCCTTGAATAGATATGTTCATTTCAAAATTTTTCCATGTATTTTTTCAGTCTTCTTAACCTTGGCTTTCACTTTCCTTTTGGTTTTCCACATGAGTACCAAAGTTATTAACTAATTCTGAATATACTTAATGAAACATAAGAAATGCCTTCATTTCTTTCCTAAAACCATATTCTCACCTATTTATCCATATAATAAAATTTGACAAGTTTTCATGTTTTCAGTCACTTTTAGACATACCAATAAACTCATTTAACAATATTGTTATATAACAATGATCTCATCATATTGGAAATTATGATGATTTTTCACATTCAGAAGTACAATTTTATTTATAATTTCAGTTTTATGTCCAATTCAAGTATTTTTTTCTCCTTTCAGCTGTACTTTAACTTGTACTTCAGGAACTTATAACATGGAAAAAAAGGTGTGATATCTTCTTTAAGTCTTCCTTGATATCCACCTGTTTTGCTTCCTGTCCTCTAGATATGATATAGGGTCAAAAAGGTTAGATAAAGACAATGTTTAAATGAGTGAGATTGTCATAATCCACCCATAACTACCCACTGTATGGCCCACTTTTAGATGTTTGCTCTTTCATGGAAGCATTTGCATTTCAAAGTTCCTGTATTAATAGCTAATGCTCTCTCTGGCAAGTGTCTTCCTATGACTGCCTCTCATAACCTTTCCTTAGTGGCCCACCGATAGACTTCTACTATGATCCTCTTACCATAGCAGACAATCGTTTTGGCTAAAGTACCTTCAAGATTATATGGGCCAAGCTAGCTCCCCATGAGAATTTCTTGCTTGTCCTGAGAGAAAGGAGGGATAGAGTATACCTTATCTGACTACTAATTTGTTTCTCTTCATCATGTAGATTCATTATGAAGATTCTTCATCTTCAACTACCTTTTGGTCTTTAGACTTCTCTAGACTAGAAGTAGGCATCCAGTTTTTAATTCACATGCTTATCTATTTCCCTGGGGATATACTAAGTTTCTCCCAAGAATATTCTAATGGTGCTCTAATATTGCTGGTAATATAACTTATTAGTTTAATCCACTCAACAAGTATTTACTGAGTACTTACTTTATGTTAGTTACTGTTTCATCCCTGTAATTATAGGTGGGGTTGTGATTTAGCAAGTATGACTACAGGTGCTCTGTTGAATTTAAATTTCAGATAAAGACAAATAATTTATTAGTAGAAATATGCAATATTGGGAACATATTTATATTAAAGATTATTTGACATCATCTGAAAGTAAAGTTTAACTAAGGGTCCTATACTTTATCTGGCCACCTTAGAAATGAGAGTATGTAAAACAGATATAGCCCTGTCTTCATGGAGTCCAAAATGAGGCTCAACCCTGGGACCCTGAGATCATGACCTGAACCAAAAGCAGATGCTTAACCAACTGAGCTATATTCTAGTAGGGAAAAATCAATCCATCAATCAATCATATAGTGATAAAGGGAAAAAAAAAAAAGGGATAGAGAGAGTACCAAGGGCCTTGTGTTGTTATTTTATATGTATAGGCAATAGCCCCAGTACCAAAGAGACTTGTGAGCAGAAAGTGGAAGAAAGTGAAAAGAAAAAAGAGAGAGAGAAAGAGAGAATGATCAAGGTATAAGAACAAGCAAATGCAAAGGAAGTGAGGTGGAAGCAATTTGTGGTACATACAAGGAACAACAAATAAGGAAGTAGTAAGAAAAGTTAAGAAAATGTAGGAGAAGAAAGTTTCAGAAAAGTAAAAATGTGCAAGTGCTGTGTCAAGGAAGGTGCAATTTAGCTAGGTCATTTAACTGCTGTAAGGACTTTAGATTATGCACTAGGTGAGATGGGAAGGCCATGTAGAGTTTTGAGAGGCAACATTGATAAAGTTATCTTTTTAAATGAATGATTTTTAGCTACTGTCAGGGGAAAAAAAGGTTTTGAGAGGGGTGATTACAAAGACAGGATGTAAACTAGTAACCTATTTCAATACTTGGCAAGTGTTGATGGAGGTTTAGAACAAGGAAGTAGTGTCAGAGTAGATGAAATAAATGAATCCTGATTGAAAATAGAAGGCAGAATTTTTAGAGTTTTCTGACTGAATGCCGAATGTAACAAAAAAGGTCAAAATGACTCATAACGTTTACTGGAGAAACTGGAAGAAAAGAGTGATATTAACAATGATTGGGAAGATTATGAAATGTGTGTGGGAAGGTGTGGAAATAAGCTCGGTTTTGGCCATGATGGGTTTGCAATGCTAGAGATCCAATTCTAGAGAATGGATCTGTGGTTTGATTGATTTTTCTGGGAAGAGTTTTGGGAGTTGCCAGTGTTTAAAGGTATTTAACACAAGAAGATCAGCTGAGACAACTGCCCCTTCTTGAAGGCTATAGTTGTTTTTCTTGGAAATCCTTTCACTTTTTCTGTTGGTTGTGAGTATTTTCATTTCATTAAAAAAAAAAGAAAAAAAGGAAGGAAGGAAAGGACCTGGTAGGAAAGACCAGGAAGGACCTGGCTCTGTATATAAGTATAGAACACTGAGAATATTCAATATTTCAAAAAATAATATTAGTTTCCCAAATGATATTTCATAATTAGAGACTGAAGTCTTCAACACCGAAGCTAAATAATCACTAAAACATAAACATAACCAGTTCAAACAAAATCTGTAGTATATTTATAATAAAAGATGGTTGTATAATTGTAAGAAAAACCTGCTTCCTATGCCTTACAATATACAAATAAAATACACAAAAGGTAAATGCCACTCAAAATCCTAATAGACTAGAGGCTGAGATGGAACATATTTTCAACTTTCAAGGTGAAGAGATAAAAAATAAACACTTTCTTATGTCGTTAAGGTTCCCGTGAGAACCTGATGCATGCTATTTCTTTAGAAGAAAAGAAATAAGTCGTTTCAGAGAGCTAAAGATAGCCCTAATAGTACAATGACTTTCCTTCTATTTTAAATCCAGAGAAACTGACAAAACAATAAAACACAGAACTCATTCTCTTGGCTTTGCTGACAGGTACACTTGCTTTTCTTCCTGATTAGCTAACCAGTAGAATAAATATTCTGAACTGAGCAGTTATTTAAAGTGAAGATAACATTTTTCTTCCTAAATATTTTTATTATTTTTCTTAAATAGTTCAGATTTCATTTAAATATTATTGTTGATTTTATATATTACATTTTAAGCAACATTTTCAGAAGCAGAGAACAATATTTAAATTGGAAGGATGGGATTTGTAGATGTTTACCTTTCTTAAAAACTAAAAGAGGTCAAATTCCAATAGGTCAATTTTCAACACTCTTACTGTGTGTAACTCTGTAAGGTCACAGAAAGATGGAATTTCTTGTTCTAGCACTCATACCTAAAGACAGTGATTAAATGAGGATCTATTCCTGGCATAATTGTTAGACTAAATTTAAAATCTTCCTGCTTTTCTATACCATAATTTCATGCATTATTTTATGGTTCCCTTTATATCATTTTCTGTAAGTCTCTAAGATTTTGATCTCCTTGCATATAGGGATTTGCTTTGGCATTCCTACAACCATAAATGATACTAAACAAATAGTTCTTAAATCAATTGAATAGAGAGTATATTCTGAAGGTATTTCTGCTTGTGATACTCTAACATTGTTATAGGAACCAAAGATAAAGTGGAATGAGTGTGAACATATTTCAAGATTTTTTCATCTCCTGAATGTTATTTTTTTCTCACTCTTAGAAAATAGTAACACAAAGTAATACTGTTTATAGTCAAATTTCAGGTAGTAATTATTTTGACTCAAAATATGCCATAAAACAAAGGTAACTAGTGATGTACCTTGGCTAAACCTATTTTTATATGAAATATTACTAAATGTTGTCTTTCTTAGTCACATAGGTAATTGAATGATTACCTCTATAGCTAGATTCCCCACCCCATTCCCATTATAGACACAGACATCCTATCCTAAGAGGTTCTTAGAAGGAAATAGGCCAAGAAAAGATAAACTGCCTGTTTCTCTTTTAATAGCATTAGGGGAAAGAATTAGTAAGAAGCTCTCAGTTTTCTAATGTAGCAGTTCTCAAACTTTGAGATCTCAAGACTGTTTGCATTCTTAAAAACTACTTTTAAGTTTTTAAATTTTTTAGTTTTTAGATTTTAAAAAAGTTTTTGTTTATGTAGATGACATCTATTAATATTCTCCTTATTAAGTGACTAAAACAGAAATTCTAAAAATCATGTATATTTATTAATGTATATAAAACAAGGCTAAATTCCTCATATATTAATCTAAATAACCTACTTTTAGGAAAAATGAACTCTCTTTTCCCACATGAACTAACAAAAAGTAGTAAGGAAAGTTGCATTTTATACTTTTAGTAAACATTTTCTACTTTTGACAGTTTAGTGTATTGCTATGTATACCATCTTAATTGAAGCATATAAAAAATCTGGTCTTATATGAATATGTAGTTGGAAAAGGGAAAAACATTTTAATTGTCTCCAGATAATTTTGAATATTTTTCTTTGAATGTAGAATATGATTTAATATTTCAAACTTGGCCACATAAAATCAATTGGGCTATATTGAAATTTGAATGGATATCTTACTTATGTATGGTTTTGAAACACCATGCTTTACTCATTGGGAAAACATTGGTTTGAAGGGTTTTGCAGATTTCCAAATGTTAAAGCACTGCATTGTAGAATATGGAAAAAAAATCACATTCATTATTTTTATTTCCAGTCAAGATGGAGAGCATCCAGATTTACTCTTCCACTCCAAAAAAAATAAAAGTTCAAATAGAATATATAAAATAATAAATGTGAAGATATTGGGCATGAGGCAATGAAGGGCAGTGGTCTCTAAAAGATGAGAAAGTAATGAGTAAGACTTTTCAGTTGTCTAGCTTACTACAGGGAGAGTTTCCAAGCCATAGCACCAGAGGAGGGAACTTAGGGAACTTAGGGAACTTAGGCAGGGGTCAATGGTCTCCTTTAGTTGAGGATATAAGAGATCAAGGAGGTCCTAGTGGCTGAAGTGCTCAAAGCGGAGTAGAAAAGTGGAGAAAAGGGCAAAGGGAGAATTTTTCAGAGATCTGCAGAGGGTGACTCTCATGTCTTAAATTAAGAACTAATCAGTGCTTGCATTAGGGAAACCATTCAGAGCTAGACTAGATGTTTCTACTAGCTAGAGTATAACCCTCATAATTTAGAACTCAGGTTTTTCCTCAGTAGTTGAGGAAATTAACCCTAGACTAAACTGATTTAGTCCCACCTAACAAAATTTAAAAGCAAGATCTAAGTAACCTTATTATGTCTAAGAATAAAGCTCAAGAATTTTTATGCCATTACAAAAATACTCAACATCTAACAGTAGAATTTAGAAAGTTTCACTCAAATCCAATAAAATAAATTACTTAGCATACAAAGTGGAAACCTATCATGAGGGGAGTAAAAAAAAAAAAAAATCAATCAACTGCAACTGACCCAGTAATGATGTAGGTTTTTTTTTTAGATTTTATTTATTTATTTGACATAGAGAGAGAAAGAGATCACAAGTAGGCAGAGAGGCAGGCAGAGAGAGGGGGAAGCATGCTCCCTGATGAGCAGAACCCCATGCAGGGCTCGATCCCAGGACCCTGGGATCATGACCTGAGCTGAAGGCAGAGACTTAAGTCACTGAATCACCCAGGCACCCCCCCCAGTTGATGGAATTATTAGATAAGAAGATTAGTAACAGTTATTATAATTGTATATATTCATTATGATGTGGTTTTGGAATATAAGTGCTGTTTGGTGGGGTGGGGTGTGAAGCCCATGACCAAGAAAGAATTCTTGAGCTTTTTTTGGTTCAAAGAGGTGGTTTATTAAAGCACAAGAGGAGAGGGGCACAGGAACCATGGAACCATGGGCAGAAAGAGTTGCTGCAGCTGGGTTGTGAGGGGTGGCTGATTATATACTATGGGGTCTGGGTAGGTAAGGAAAAGGGAGATTTCAAAAAGATTTTCATATGTTGAAGAAGAGTCACAGGATACTGGAGGCCTTGCCATTGTCAAGTTAAGATTGTTTTTCAGTCTAGGAAGGCATTAACATTAAGATAGTTGGGAGAAGAATGTTACAGAAATCCCATGGTGGGGATGGGAGTGGAGGGGGCTGTTTTCAGGGTGTCAGCTTGTGCTTTGTCCTCAGCTAACCTTCTGCTCTCTTAGCTAAGTAAGCATATCAGCTAGAAATACAGATGATTTTTTAAGAAGTCTCATGTTAAAATATTAATGATGAAAACTATAAGTTCAAGTGAAACCTATAGTGGTTGGAATCGGCTGTAGATTGTACACTACAGACGACATGATTAGTCAACTTGAAGAGTAGAATTAAAAGTAAATAATATGAAACATAGAGAAAAAGACTGAAAAAAAAAATGAACAGAGCTTCAGTGAGCTGTTGGTATATGTATATTTGGAGTCCTGAGCCGAGAAGATAGAGAAGTCTTAAGAAAATTATTTAAGAGGGCACCTAGGTGGCTCAGTCAGTTAAAGAATCTGCCTTTGTCTCAGGTTATGATCTCTGAGTCCCTGGATCCAGCCTCACATCAGGCTCCCAGCTCAGTGAGGAATCTGCTTCTCTCTCTCCCTCTATACCTCCCTCCCTGCTAGTGCTCTCTGTCTCTCTCTTGCTCACTCTCTCTCAAATAAATAAAATCTTTAAAAAAATATTTAAGAAAATAATGCCCAGAGAAACAAACTGAGGGTTTTGGAAGGAAAGGGGGTGGGGGGTTGGGTGAGCCTGGTGGTGGGTATTAAGGAGGGCACGTATTGCATGGAGCACTGGGTGTGGTGCATAAACAATGAATTTTGGAGCACGCACATACACACACACAAATCAAATTAAATAAAAAAAGAAAATAATGCCCAACAATTCTCAAAATTGATAAAATTACAAACCTTCATATACAAGAAACTAAATGAACCTCAAACATACACACACACAAACACACATATTTAGGCATGCACACAAACAAAGGAATAAAATCACATAAAAACACATCATAAATAAATTGAAGTTAGGATAAAGAAAAAATATGTAAAGCAGACAGATATGAAAGACACATTACATATTGAGATATAGATGTAACAACTTACTTTTTCCTTGAAACAATAAAAGCCAGAAGGCAAGAGTGCAGCATATTTAAAGTACTTAAAGGGGAAGAAATGTCAACTTAAAATTCTAAATTCTGACAAAAAAATTTTTCCAAAAAGAGATAAATCTTTTTCAGAGATAAGAAAAATGAGATAATTCATTAACTTCAGTCCTTCACTACAAGAAATATTATCAGAAGTCCTCCTAGCAGAGGGAAAAATAATACCAGATGAAAATCTGGATCAGTAAAGATAATAAAGAGCTCTAGAAATGGTAACAAACTGGATATAAAAAATACTTCTTAAAATTTATTTAAATTATAATTCACTGGTTAAATGGAAAATAATATATAGTATTATGAGAAGTACAATGTATGTTGAATTACTATGTATGATAAAATTAGGATACAGTGTCAAGAGAAAGGAGAAATATAGTGTTGTAAGGTTTTGTATTATATCTAAAGTGGTGTTTAGAGCAGAGGAAATGGTGGCAGAATAGAAGGACCCTGGGCTTCTCTTGGCCCACAAACACAACTAGATAACTATCAAATCTTCCTAACCCCAGAAATTGACCTGAAGACTGACAGAACAAATCCCACACTAAAGGGAGAGAAAAGACCACATCAAAATATGTAGGAAGTGTGCAGACATGGTTTATGGGAGAAGTGGATCCAGGGTGCTGCAGGGGGAAGGGAGCTGTGCTCACAGAGAAGCACAAAAGAGAGAGAAGCACAAGGGGAATGCACAGGAGAACACTTCCCTGAAGGTATTGGCTTGGAAAATAAAAGGGGGTGAATTTCATGAGTTCTTGCAACCAGTGGAACTCAGGCTTGGCTGGAGGGCACTGTGCTGCTCCTGGAGAAAATGCTGGCAACAAGGAAATAGGATCTGAAAAATGCCTGGGGCACACTGAAGGGAGATTATTCACCTGTCTCAGAGTACTTCTCTGAAAGGAGTGTTTACAGATACCTCTCTGGGAACAAAGGAGCCAGCCAATGCCATTTCCCTCCCCTACCCTCAGCATAAACATAGCCACCCAGGGGAAACTGCTCAGCACCAAAACTGGCTGCCTAACTTGCTTATACCAATCCTCTCATCCTGGATTCCAGGGAAACTACCCTTCCTATTCAAGTTTGCCACATTCCCAGAGCTGCAGTCCCCTTCCCCAGAAGACCAGTACAAATCCTTGCCCTTACCACATCTCCCAACCAAGTTCTGCAGAGCCTCAGTCTGGTAGAGTCAGCTTGAGGTCTCATTTCACAAGCAGACAAGAACCCACATAGATAAAACTCACTGGATTCAGACCAGGGACCAAACACTGCCCAGAGCAGAGAAGGAGAGTCTCTGCAGGCAACTGGTCTGAAAGAGAGAGTGGCTACAACACAGCAGCACAGCAGGCACCTGAGACACTCCCTGAAGCACCAGGCCCTGGACACTGCAGGACCTCTTCTTCATACGGCCATTACTTTCAGAAGCAGAAGACATAACCAGCCTTTCTAACACAGAGAAGAAGGCAGAAACAGACAAAATGCCAAGATGGAGGAATTTATCCCAAATGAAAGAGCAAGATAAGGCCACAGCCAGAAATCTAAGTGAAACAAATATATAAGTAACATGCTTGATGGAGAATTTAAAGCAACAATCATAAGGACACTCACTGGGCTTGGAAAAAAGAAGACATCAGGGATACCTTACCACAGGTTAAAGAAAAAAAAAAGTTAAAAAGAATCTATTGGAGATGAAGAATGCAATACATGAGATTGGGTCAACAGTCTTGATGCAATGAAAGCAGAGTGGAAGGAGAAAGGAATGAATTAGTGACCTAGAAAACAAACAAACAAAAAAAAAGTTCAACAAAAAAGAGAAATAAGATTTATGCAACACAAGAATAGACTTTGAGAACTCAGGGACTCCATCAAACATAATAATGTTCATATTATAGGAGTCTTGGAAGAAGAAAGAGAAAGGGGGGCAATTTATTTTAAGAAATAATAGCAGAAAATTTCCCTAATCTAGGGAAGGAAACAGACATCCAGTTTCAGAAGACAAAGAAAACTCCCATAAAAATCAACAAAAGCAGGCCAATACCAAGACATATTATAATTACATTTGCAAAATATAGTAATAAAGAAAAAAATACTAAAAGCAACAAAACAAAAGAAGTCCTTAACTTGCAAGGAAATACCCATAAGGCTAGTTGGAGATTTCTCAACAGATACTTGGCAAATCAGAAGGGAGTGGCATGATATATTCAATGTGCTGAATGGGAAAAATCTGCAACCAAGAATACTCTATGGAGCAAGCCTATCATTCAGAATATAAGGAGAGATAAAGAGTTTTCCAAAGAAAAA
Source organism: Mellivora capensis (assembly GCA_004024625.1). Lineage (NCBI taxonomy): Eukaryota > Metazoa > Chordata > Mammalia > Carnivora > Mustelidae > Mellivora > Mellivora capensis. The sequence goes on along the minus strand of PISX010020913.1, from coordinate 11,026 downwards.
CCAGTGGAGTTTGTGATGCTAAAGTAGCCCTGCAAGAAATATTAACTGGGACTCTGAGAACAAAAGAGATACCAAAAGTGATAAAGACAAGAAAGGATCAGAGAAAATCTCCTGAAACAATGACAAAACAAGTAATACAATGGCACTAAATACAGATGTATCAATAACTACTTTGAATGTGAATGGACTAAATGTTTGAATCAAAAGACATAGGGTGTCAGATGGAAAAAAAAAAAGACCCATCTGTCTGCTGCCTACAAGATACTCATTTTAGACCTAAAGACACCTGAGGATTGAAAGTGAGTGGGTAGAGGAACATTTATCATGCAAATGCATGTCAAAAGAGCTGGAATAGCAATACTTATATCAGACAAACTAGACTTTAAAACAAAAACTGTAAAAAGAGACAAAAGGGTCATTATATAACCATAAAGTGTACAAACTAACAAGAAGTTCCAACAATTAATATTTATGTACCCAACATGGGAGCACCCAAATAGATAAAACAATTAATAACAAACATAAAGGAACTAGTTGATAACACAGTAATAGTAGGAGGGTTTAACACCCCTTATGTTAGTGGACAGATCGTCTAACTAGAAAATAACCAAGGAAGCAGTGACTTTGGATGACACAGTGGACCAGATGTACTTAGTATATATTCATAAAATTTCATCCTAAAACAGCAGAATATACATTCTTTTAAAGTGCACATGGAACATTCTCCAGAATAGATTACACTTTTGGTTATGAAACAGGTCTCAACAAACACAAAAAGATTGAAATAATACCATGCCTCTTTTCTGACCACAATACCATGAAACTACAAGATGACCACAAGAAAAAATTTAGAATGACCACAAATACATAGAGGTTAAACAACATGCTACTAAACAATGAATGGGTCAAACAAGACATCAAAGAAGAAGTAAAAAACCAAAACAACAACAACAACAACAACAACAACAACAACAACAAAAAACAAGTAAAATTGAACACACAATGGTGTTTTTGGGATATGGTCCTGAGCAATATAGGCCTATTTTAACAAGCAAGACAAATCCCAAATAAACAACCTAAACTTATACCTAAGGGAGCTAGAGAAAGAAAAACAGTACCTAAAGTCAGCAGAAGGTAGGGAGTAATAAAGATCAGAGCAGAAATAAATGATAGAGAAACTAAAAAAAAAAAAAAAAATTAAAAAAATATCCAGTAGAACTGATAAATGAAACCAGGAACTCCTTTTTTGAAAAAGAATAAGTAAAATTGGTAAACCTGTAGCCAGACTTATCAAAAGGAAAAATAAGGACCCAAATAAATAAAATCATAAATGAGAGAGGAGAAATAACTTCCAACACCACAGAAATACAAATAATTATAAGAGAATATTATGAAAAACTATATGCCAACAAATTGGACAACCTCTAATAAATGAATCAATTCCTATGAACATATAAACTGTCAAAACTGAAAAAAGAAGAAACAGAAAATGAGCGGACTGATAACCAGCAAAGAAATTGAGTCAGTATCAAAAAACTTCCAATAAATAGAAGTCCAGGGCCATATGGCTTGACAGGTGAATTCTACCAAACATTTAAAGAAGAGTTAATACTTAGTCTTCTCAAACTATTAAAAAAAATAGTAAGGAAGGAAATTTTCCAAATTCATTCTATAAGGCCAATATTACCCTAATACCTAAAACAGACAAAAACTCCACCAAAAAAAAGAGAACTGTAGGCCAATATCCCCGATGAACATGGACACAAAAATTCTTAATAAAATATTAGTAAACAATAAACTAAAAGAATCATTCACCATAATCAATTGGTATTTATTCCTGGACTGACTGTGTGATTCAGTATTCTCAAATCAATCAACATGATACATCATATCAATGAGAAAGGATAAGAAGCATATGATCATTTCAAAAGACACACAAAAAGCAGCTGACAAAGTACAACATCCATTCACGATTTTAAAAGAAACAAACAAAAAACCTTCAACAAAGCAGGGTTAGAGAGAGCATACCTCACCATAATAAAAGCTGTATATGAAAAACTCATAGCCAATATCATCCTCAATGGGGAGAACTGAGAGCTTTACCTGTATCATCAGGAAGAAGACAAGGATGTTCATTCTCAACACTTATGTAAATTAGTACTAGAAGTCTTGGTCACAACAAGACACATATACGTACATACATACATACATACATGACATCCAAATCAGCAAGGAAGAATTCAACTTTCACTATTTGCTGATCACATGATACCCTATATAGAAAAACCAAAAGAATCCAACAAAAAATTGCTGGAACTGTTGAACAATTTGGGTAATGTCACAGGATACAAAAATCAAGCTACAGAAATCTGTTGCATTTCTGTACACCAATAATGAAGCAGCAGAAAGAGAAATTAAGGAATCAATTCAATTTAGAGCTGCACCAAAAAGAGTAAGACATGTAGGAATAAACTTAAACAAAGAGGTGAAAGACCTGTACTCTGAAAACTATAAAACACTGATGAAAAAAATGAAGATTACACAAAGAAATGGAAACACATTCTACGCTTATGGATTAGAAGAACAAAAATTGTTAAAATGTCTTTCTTATCCAAAACAATCTACAGACTTAATGTAATCCCTATCAAAAATTTTCACAGAGTTATAATAAACAATCTTAAAATTTGTATGGAACAACAAAAGAACCTGAATAGGCAAAGAAATCTTGAAAAAGAAAAGTTATCTGAAGGCATCACAATTCTAGACTTCAAGTAATATTACAAAGCTGCAGTAATCAAAACAGTATGATACTGATACAAAAAACGACAAATAATTCAATAGAACAGAGCACAAAACCCAGAATGTACCCACAACTATATGGTTAATTAATCTTCAACAAAGCAGGAAATAATATCCATTGGAAAAAAGGACAGTTTCTTTAATCATGGTGTTGGAAAAATTGGACAACAATGTGCAAATTATTCTTACACTGCGTTTTCTTACACTGTACACACACACACACACACACACAAATTCAAAATGGATTAAAGAACTAAATACATAACTTGAAACCATAAAAATCCTAGAAGACAACACTAGCAATAAATTCTTTGACATTAGCCATAGTAACTTCTTTCTGGATGTGTTTCCTGAGGCAAGGGAAACAAAAGCAAAAATAAATTGCTGGTACTTCATCAAAATAACAAGCTTCTGCACAGTGAGGGAAACAACCAGCAAAATTAAAGGGAAACAAAAGGAACAGGAGAAAATATTTGCAAATGACATATTCAATAAAGGATTATCATGCAAAATATATAAATTGGATTGTTTTGTGTGTTATAAAACTCAACACACAAAAACAAATAATCCAATTAAAAATGGGCAGAAGACATGAATAGACCTTTTTTGTAAGAAGACATGCAAATGGCCAACAGACACATGAAAAGATGCTCAACATCATTTATCATCAGAGAAATAGAAATCAAAACTATAATGAGATATCACCTCACACCTGTCAGAATGGCAAAATTCAACAACAAAAGAAATAACAGGTGTTGGCAAGGATGTGGAGTAAGAGGAAACCTCTTGCACTGTTGGTGGGAATGCAAACTGGTACAAACTTTCTGGAAAACAGTATGGAAGTTCCTCAGGAAGTTAAAAATATAACTACCCTATGACCCAGAAATAGCACTACTAGGTATTTACCCAAAGAATACAAAAATGCTAATTCAATGGGACACATGCTCCCTAACGTTTATGGTAGCATTATCTGCAACAGCAAATCATGGAAACAGCCCAAGTGCCATTCAACTGATGAATAGATAAAGAAGATACAGTATGTGATATATGTGAGTATTTATATATAATGGAATATTATTCAGCCATAAAATAATGACATCTTGCTATTCTCAATGACATAGCTGGGTCTAGAAAGTACAATGCTAAGTAAAATAAGTTAGTTAGGGGAAGGCAAATGCCATAAGATTTCTCTCATATGTGGAATTTAAGAAACAAAACAGATAAGTAAAGGGGAAATAAAAGGGCGATAGAGGGAGACTGACCAAGAATAAGATTCTTAACCATAGAGATTTAAACTGATGGTTACCAGAGGAGATGTGGGTGAGGGTTGGGTAAAATAATTGATGAAGATTAAGGAGTACATGTGTTGTGATGAGGACAGAGTGATGTATGGAAGTGTTGAATCTCTATATTGTACACCTGAAACTAATATAACACTGTATGTTAACTAACTATAGTTTAAATAAAACCTGAAAAAAAAGAAAGTAGTGTTTTTCCCTTTATGGTATTACTTTACAAGTTAAAGATGTAAAGTGTAAATCCTAAAATAATTATTAAAATCACACAACAAGGAGTTATATCATATAAGGCAATAAAGGAGATAAAATAGAATCATAAACCATATTTAGCACAAAAGAGACAGAGAGAGCTGAATGAGAGAGAACAAATAACAGATGATAAGAATAGAAAATAAATAACAAGGTAGTTGTTAAATCAAACATAACTATAACCACATTAAGTATAGATGATCTAAATATTCCTATTTAAAAGCGTAAGTTGCCATGTGAATTAAAAAATTCTTTAAATCAGAAAGGAAAGTAGATGTACTTTGAACTGAATGAAAATGAAGATTGTGTATAAAAATTATGGGATGCTGCTAAATCAGTGCTGAGAAGAAGAGTTATAGCAGGCATTGCTAATATTAGAAAAGAAGATCTCAAAACAGTGCCCACACTTCCTACCCAAGAAAACAGAGAAAAAAACCCACAAAATAAATGCAAAGTAAGTAGAAACAAAGTAAGTAGAAACCTAAAATCTAATTCATGTGGAAAACAAAATTGATGAACATTACTCAGACTGATTAGAGAAAAAAAGAAGTCATGAATTACAAAGAGGAAAGTGGTGACATTTAATACATACATATATTAAATTGATAAGGAAATATGATAAAAAGCTTTATACCAAAAATTTGACAACTTAGATGAAAGTAACAAGTTCCTTGAAAGGCACAAAATATCAAAACTCACTCAAGATAAAATAGTCTATAGAGTTCTATATCTAATATAGATATTTTATTTGTAGTGTAACATCTTCCTTCCACACTGCCACCAAAAAAAAGCCAGATGTAGACGACTGCTCTGGTAATTTCCATGAAAAATATACTATCAATTTTATACAAATTCTTCTATAAAACAAAGATGGTGGAAATAGTTCACAATTTTTGAGGGCAATGTTATTCTGTTACTGAACCAGGCCAAAATACCCAAAAAAAAAAAAAAAAAAATTGCAGAGCAAGATTGTTACTGACTATGGATAAAAAAGATATTAAGGAAGAGACAAGATGGCAGGGAACTAGGAGGAGGCACCATTTCAACCTGTACCCTAGTGAGCTGATTACCTACCAAAGAACTCCAATCACCCATGAAATCAGCCTGAGATTAGAATTATACACGTCTGGATCTCTATGGGGGCAGAAGACACCAGTGGGCATGTAAAGCAGAATGGGAACATCGGACTGACATCGGAAGATAAACAAAAGGGGGAGGGAGCCACCAGAAGCGACCCATTGGAAAGTAATACCCCAATACAAGAGTGCCCTGCGATTGGGGACCAGCATTAACTTGGATTCTGGTAGAAAGCACTCAAAAAGAGCAAAGGATCGTAGGGAGAAATTGTGGGAATCTGGGTGGTTAAGGACAGGAGCTTAAGTCCCCAGACCCAGGACAACCACCCCTAGCGCTGAGCCAGAGAGAGTGTGGCGAAGAAACCAGATCTTGGTCCCTGAGCCATGAGTGCGCCTGAGAGCGCCTGGGTGGCAGCTCCCATGAGAGGCTGGGAGCCTCACCAGCCAGCAGAACCACAGCCTTGTGCACTCTCCATGTGGGCAGGTCACGCGACCAGAGTCTGAGTCGCACACCACACCCTCGCCCTGAGAGAGGTGTGTGCAGGCGCCAGATCGGCTCTCTTGGACCCGGAGAGTCTGAGCACTCCCAACCCCTTCACAAAATTCATCATAAAATCAAACAGTGTTACCACTCTCCCTGCATGCAGTAGTTCTGAATAAAGAAACTATGTTGTGTATGGGTGTGTGTTATACAGGATACTAGGTACATGATATTCAGATAGGTAAATTAGACAATGGAAAACATTTTCCAGTCAAAAATCTCCCATATCAGTACTCTTATTTGAGTCCAACTGAGTTTAAAAACCATATAGATATTAAGAATGTCAAGGAAACTCGGACCCGGAAACCCCAGGCATTCCCAGCCTGGGCCAGCAGGAAAATCTCAGTATGCGATCGCTGCTTGGAACCTCTCTGGTGGTCCGGAGCTGCCCAGACAACCACCGCTGTCATGGTTTTGGGTACAAGCAGGAGTTCCTGTGTCCCCAGGGACCACGACTGGGAACATGCTCTGCCAGCGGCCAAGGGGGAACTTATGTACTCTGCAGCACCCACGGGGGAATAGACTGAGGCTTCTCTCTGAGAGGGAGGTCTGGGTGCAGTTTGCTTTCCTCTAAACCTCCAAAAACCATCAAAAGCTGTCAAGGTGAAAGAAAACAAATGAACAAACAAAAAAACCTCCAGAGAGCAAAAGCCTGAAAAACCAGTTTCCTCAGAGTCCACGCCCCTGAGGGAGGGGGCGGGAGTACTTAACTCAGGAAACACTGCCTGAAAACCCACTAGACAGGCCCCTCCCTCAGAAAGCCAACCAGAAAAAAAAAAAAAAAAAAAAAGACAAGAGAACAGCCACCACCACTTCCTAGATACAACTTTTATTTTTAATTCATTCCCACTATTCTGGTTCATTTTTTTTATAGATAATTTTTTAACCTATCTACCAATACAGTGAGATGTCCAGTACATCAAATTCCATAATAAACCTTTAAACTGAACTTTTTGATACATGTACTTTGTTTTTCTTTTGCTTTTCTATTTTTTAATTTTTTAAATTTTATTTAGTTTGGTTTAGCTTATTCTTTTTTTATTTTTATTTTTTAATATTCATATTTTTATTTTTTAATATTCATATTACTTCAAGGTAATCCCCTTTCCCCAATCAATGCTACCCCTATAGGTAAACCAATTTTTAATCCGCCTTTATCTTAGCAAAGTCGAGTCCTTTAACAAAGATATCAAGATACATCCAGGAAGAATAAAAATAACCTTCCTCGCCCACACTGAGAATTTATAACCACTCTCCCATCTTTTTCTCCCGCCAGTGTTTCTGTGTATTTGTGTTTGTCCTGGTAGTATATAAATCTTATAACTGGGGTTCTTTTTGACGAGGTTCTTTTTTTGTTTTGCTTTCATATATATATATATTTTTTTTTTTTTTCTCTTGTCATCTACTTTTATCAGTCTTTTTGTTTGTCTGTTTATGTTTGTATACTTCACAAAATTTACCTTGGGGCCCATTTGGGCTAGGCTTTCTCTTTTTTTTTTTTTTTTAAGATTTTATTTATTTATTTATTTATTTGACAGACAGAGATTACAAGTAGGCAAGAGAGGCAGGCAGGGAGAGAGAGGAGGAAGCAGGCTCTCTGCGGAGCAGAGATCCCAATGTGGGGCTCGATCCCAGGACCCTGGGGTCATGACCTGAGCCAAAAGCAGAGGCTTTAACCCACTGAGCCACCCAGGCACCCTGGGCCTTCTCTTTTATTTTATCTTTTTTCTCCTGCTCTCTCTCTCTCTTTTTTCTTTTTTCTCTCTTTCTTTTTTCTTTCTTTTGGGTGGGGACTCTTGATTGCTCAGAAGCATTCCAGGGTGCACCTTACCTGCACTACAGTTGACACATTCAGCTACATCCGTTCAGCCATCTCTCACCAAAATGACTAGGAGGAGGAATGCCCAACAGAAGGAAAATTCAGAGGATGGGCCTTCTGCAACAGAGCTAATGGATATCTACATAGACAATTTGTTGGGAAGGGAATTCAGGCTAACAATTATGCAGGCAATAGCTAAGTTGGAGAAAGCCATGGATGACAAAATGGAATTGATTAGGGCAGAACTGAAAGCCACCAGGGATGATGGTCACAATGTTCTTAATGAGTTCCAATCTAATCTAAATTCTCTAAAAGCTAGGGTAACTGAGACAGAAGATAGAATTACTGACCTGGAGGACAAACAGATAGAGAGAAAGGATCAGGAGGAAGCCTGGAACAAACAGCTTAGAAGCCAGGAAAACAGAATTAGGGAATTAAATGATGCCATGAAACGTTCCAACATCAGAATTATTGGAATCCCTGAGGGGGAGGTAAAAGAAGGAAGACTAGAAGATATAGTGGAACAAATTCTCCATGAAAATTTTTCCAATCTCACAAATGAAACCAGCATTCATGTACTAGAGGCAGAACGGTCTCCCCCCAAGATTATAGAATCTTGAAAATCCTCAAGACACATGATAGTAAGAATGAGGAATCATAATTGTAGACAGGATCTCTTGAAAGCTGCTGGGACAAAGAAGCTCCTTATGTAAGAGGAAAGCCCATCAAAATAACCTAAGACCTGTCCACAGAAACCTGGCAAGCCAGAAAGGGCTGACAAGATATATTCAGGGCACTAAATGAGAAGAACATGCAGCCAAGAATACTTTATCCAGCAAGACTGACATCCAAAATGGATGGAGAGATAAAGAGTTTCCAAGACCGGCAAGGCTTAAAAGAGTATGCGACCACAAAGCCGACACTGCAGGAAATATTAAGGGGGGTTCAATAAAAGAGGAAAAATCTTAAGAATATAATTGAACAGAAATATGGAGACAATCTACAGAAAGAAAGACTTCAAAGGTAACACGATGTCAAAAAAAAACCTATCTATCAATAATCACTCTCAATGTGAATGGCCTAAATGCTCCCATAAATGACACAGGGTTGCAGATTGGATAAAACGACAGGACCCATCCATATGTTGTCTACAAGAGACCCACTTCTAACCTAAGGATACACCCAGACAGAAATTGGAGGGATGGAGAAGTATCTTTCATGCCAATGGACCTCAAAAGAAGGCCGGGGTAGTGATTCTCATATCAGATAAATTAGATTTTAAACTAAAGACTGTAGTCAGAGATACAGATGGACACTACATCATTCTTAAAGGGACTATCCACCAAGAAGATCTAACAATTGTAAGTATCTATGCCCCCAATATGGGAGCAGACAATTACATAAGAAAACTATTAATCAAGATAAAGAGTCATATTGATATGAATACATTAATAGTAGGATATCTTAACACTCCTCTCTTAGTAATAGATCATCCAAGCAGAAAATCAATAAAGAAACAAGAGCATTGAATGACACATTGGACCAGATGGAACTCAGAGATATATACAGAACATTCCACCCTAAAACAACAGAATACTCATTTTTCTCAAGGGCAAATAGAACATTCTTCAGAATAGACCACATACTGGGCCAAAAATCAGGGCTCAACCGATACCAAAAGACTGAGATTATTCCCTGCATATTCTCAGATCACAATGCTTTGAAACTGGAGCTCAATCACAAGGAAAAGTTTGGAAGGAACTCAAACACCTGGAAGCTAAAGACCACCTTGCTTAAGAATGCTTGGATCAACCAGAAAATCAAAGAACTTAAACAATTCATGGAAACCAATGAGAATGAAGACACTTCGGTCCAAGACCTATGGGATACAGCAAAGGTGGTCCTAAGGGGGAAATACATAGCCATCCAAGCCTCCCTCAAAAAAATTGAAAAATCCAGAATACACCAGCTGTCTCTATACCTTAAAGAACTGGAGAATAAACAACAAATTAAACCAATTCCACACACAAAAAGAGAAATAATCAAGATTAGAGCAGAGATCAATGAGGTAGAAACTAGAGATACAGTAGAACGTATCAATGAAACTAGAAGCGGGTTTTTTGAAATAATAGATAGGATCAATTAACCATTGGCCACACTAATCCAAAAGAAAAGAGAGAAAGCTCAAATTAATAAAATTATGAATGAAAAGGGAGAGATCACAACTAACACCAAGAAAGTAGAGACAATCATCAGAAGCTATTAGCAACAGTTATATGCCAATAAGTTAAGCAACCTAGATGAAATGGATGCATTCCTGGAAAACTATGAACTCCCAAAATTGAACCAGGAAGAAATTGACAACCTGAATAGACCGATATCTAGGAACGAGATTGAAGCAGTGATCAAAAACCTCCCAAAAAACAAGAGCCCAGGACCTGACGGATTCCCTGGGGAATTCTACCAAACTTTCAAAGAAGAAATAACACCTATTCTCCTGAAGCTGTTTCAAAAAATTGAAGCAGAAGGAAAACTTCCAGATTCTTTTTATGAAGTCAGCATTACCCTGATCCCCTAACCAGGCAAAGACCACACCATAAAGGAGAATTTCAGACCAATATCACTGATGAATATGGATGCTAAGATTCTCAATAAGATCCTAGCAAACAGGATCCAACAGCACAATAGAAGATGATTCACCATGACCAGGTGGGATTCATCCCTGGGTTACAAGGATGGTTCAAAATTCATAAATCAATCAATGCGATAGAACAATCAATAAGAGAAGAGAGAAGAACCACATGGTCCTCTCAATTGATGCAGAAAAAGCATTTGACAAAATCCAGCATCCGTTCCTGATTAGAACACTTCAAAGTATAGGGATAGAGGGAACATTCCTGAACTTCATAAAATCTATCTATGAAAGACCCACAGCAAATATCATCCTCCATGGGAAAAAGATCACAGCCTTCCCGTTGAGATCAGGAACACGACAAGGATGCCCACTGTCACCACTCATGTTCAACATAGTATTAGAAGTCCTAACAACAGCAATCAGACAACAAAGAGAAATAAAAGGTATCCAAATGGGCAAGGAAGAAGTCAAACTCTCTCTCTTCACAGATGACATGATACTGTATATGGAAAACCCAAAAGACTCCACCTCCAAACTACTAGAACTCATACAGCAATTCAGTAACGTGGCAGGATACAAAGTCAATGTACAGAAATCAGTGGCTTTCTT